>APFE030057693.1:31938-184955 GCA_000404065.3 Pinus taeda
TCCTTGGAGGTGACTATCCCCGCCGAAGAAGTCCTCGCCCTCCAACAGAGCTGGCAAACCTGTCGCTTGAAAACACAGAAAACACTTGCAAACAAATTGTTAGAGCAAAAAGAGACTTGGCATATAGAGACCAAGTTGAGCTTGTCATTCAACCGAGAATGAACAAGCTACAACAAGTGTACAAAATATACCAAGCCCAGAAGAGATTTGAGATAGCTGCAAATCTCTCCTCCCTAGACAATAGTGCCTTCCGGCAAAATGAAAAACAACTAGATAGCAAATGAAAATCACATGAACATTAAACGACACAAGTATACCTCATATACCAAGACATGCACCACATGAGAAGCTGCTAACCCCAAAGACTTTTATTTATTAATACGAATGCTGAATACAAAATCCGGCAGAGTCTCCGCCAGCCCAATAGCTCGTTCTATATCATGCAATAAGAGCCCAAGGCTCATATAAATAGGCAAATGGGAGACAATCCCAAGGCAAATTCCCAATGACAAATGGCAATAAGGTGAAGATCCCAATGAAGAAATGAAATGACAAGTGTAGCTCGATGACAATCCCAATGAAACATGAATTTCCAAGTGGCTGCTATGTGTTTGCTGGCTGTCCATGAACTGTTGATGAACTACTGGTTGAACTGTTGTTCATGATGATGTAAACCGCTGTTTATTTGCTGAGTTAACTGGCTGTTGTAGCTGCCCACGAACTGCTGTTAATACCACGTTAAACTGCTGTTTACTTTGGCTGCCAATGATGCTGGAATGTCAACGTACCGCTGTAATCGCTGTAGCTGCCCACTAATTTTGCTGCCACGTTGACATCTGAGTTAAACTGCTGTAGGTATTAATTGCTGTATTGACCTGCGTTAATACATGTTTACGTTAACATTGCTGCCAACATTAACTTGCTGTAGGAAACCACGTAAACGCTGTTTACTGTTGACTGCCCACGTATTTGATGAGTGGACCTTTAACTGGGCCCACATACTTGCTGTATAAATTGCTGAGGAATGATACGTGCCACTACTGATTTAATTTTCAACGTTGACTGCACGTTACCTTTGCTGGGCTGCCGTACGGACCTGCTGTATGGATTTTTATTTGGATGTCAATGGTGGGCTGAGGTGGGGTGGGTCCCCTATGCCACTTAATTTTGATTTCAAACTTTATAATATTTTCATATTAAAAATTAAATCAAAGTGAATCCAAAAAAAATTCCATGCTTTATGAACCCAACGTTGACTGCCCATTTGACTTTGACTTTGAGTTGACTTTCTTTGACTTTGCCTGGCTGCTGAAACTTTGACTCGAGGTGGGCCCCACATTGCTTGCCACATCATCCTTGATCATCTGCTTAAATTCCATGTCAAAATTTGACTTATTTTGACCTTGGAAATTTTTTAAAATTTTTCCAATTATTCATTTTTTTAAATTTTTTCTTCATTTTTGCCACTGTCACTGGAAAAATTGCCTTTTGAGGGACTCCGAGTCATTTTTTGACCCCCAAAGTAGGCTCTAGGAGAATGCTGGGCCTCTGAGGATGAATTTTGACTGGTCATACGCCCCAGACATCTCCTAAGGCCACTTATTTATGCCTTTACATAAAAAATAATTAAAAAATCCCGTTTTGCGGGAAATTTTTAACTATTAAAAAAATCCTACTTAGACCTAGCCAAATTCCACGAAACTTTACGTGTGATCTAGTATGGTAATATACATCGACCCTAGACACTAAGATGTGTCAGGGGCTCAATCTTCAAACCGTCACCTCGGCTTTGGGGTAAAAATGAGCGAAAAAATCCAGAGAATTATCCGCCTATGAAAAAAAAGGGATAATTAACCGGATTAAAAAAAAACACTGCAAGGTGTACTCGTTTGCTGATCAAGTCCCACATCCTAGGCCTGTTACAAATTCAAGAAAATCCTCATACTAGCATCACTTATTACAATTCCCCGCAGGGTGTGGAATCTGGGTACAAAGAAGAAATATGATGAGAAGATAGAAGGAGAGTTAAAAAACTCTGTTGACTGATGACATCTGATGGTACAAGTGTCCTCTGGATCATCCTTGGGCATGGAGTCGTCAAATAATCGTCAGGTGCTACTCCAGCAGTCAACAAGCAGCAAGGGAGAATTTCACATAGCAAAGAAGAGAAGTACAACAAGTACATGAGAGTACAATTCTATTTTTATTTTTTTAACCACATGGTGAATCGGTAACTACTAGTCCTAATCTATGGGAGACCCAAGATCAATCCTCGTAGTTGCCTTTATAACACCAGGAGTACATCCAACCACCTGCAAGTCAGGTATAATAAGATCCTATGATTTTAGCAAGAGCAGACTCATGTGCCGCCAAGACGGGATTGGGGAATCTGCCCCTTTAGCTTCCACCACAGCAGGTTAGTGTACTCAATGAGATTTGAACTTCAGTCTCCCAGGCTTCGCACAAGTGACTTACCGTCAAACCACACATCACTATACGAGAGTACAACTCTATTACCAACGCAGAGGCACGATTTTCAAGGCAAAGTACAACTCAAAAAACAAGGAGAGTGTTTCCAGCAATGTGGGGAATAAGTATAGAATAGAAATTGAGGATGATACCATGCATTAAATGCTTAGTTTGTGCAACAGAAGTATATTAAGAATTTTGAGGAGTTGTGCATGAAATTCGAAGGGGTTTTTGTCGCATTAAGTGTTGTCTAAAGTTAATGCAAATTCTGAGGGTTTGGATACGAGTTTCAAGGGTATGACAATACATTAATTTCTGTTTTTTTGTTCAATAGGTTGCACATAGTTCTAAGCAGTGACAACACAAAAAATCGAGGTGGGGGCATGATTTTTGTAGCAACAACAACACAAAATTTGAGGAGGCAATTAGCATGAATTTCTAAGAATTTTAGGCACAAATTCCAAGAAGATAAATTGTGCATTTATTGCTGTGAAATTATATGAAACAAATAAGAAATTCCTCTCTCACTAGTTTGCCCTTTAAGGCTTTTCCAAGGTCTATTGACCAAAAATCCTTGTACACAAATTTTGTGGGTTTCTTTGTGTTTTATCTCAGCAAAAGACAAAAAGTAGATTAGACACCTGTCTTTAAATTTATGAAATATTCATGTTTATGACAACAGAAAATAAACATGTGGATTGGGCATTAAACATGATGAGACTTCACTAAACTTGAAGTTGGGTTGGGTCTAAGCAATAATTTCTACATGGTATCAAATCTTGGTGGGATAAAGTGTTGAGAAAGTGAACAAACAAGAAGCAAATCAGCAAACATAAACAAGGATTTGTGTTTGAAAGGGAGTAGTTCTTTACCTCATGACGGATTTGGGACTGTGTTGGGTTGAGCAGGTCAACTGGCAGCAGGTTTGAGGGTTGAGGACAGATTGAATGGGGCTAATAATTTTATTCCATGAAAGTAGAGGATGGTCTTGGTGCTTGAAGAATTTTAGTGGGAAATTCTTGAGAAGACAGTGACACCTTCCACTGATCCAATACAGTTGGCAGAATTCAACAAGAAGAATGTTAAGACACAAAGACTTCTCCTAGATACCATCAAAGATCACCCCATTCCCCATGTTTTAGGGAATAAGTAAGCATTTGAGAGGTGGGGTTCCTTAACAAATCTTTACCAAAGTACTAATGAGAACAGGAAAACGGTATTGAGGGAAAAATTGAGGATTACCAAGATGACCAAGACCGACACAATTTCATCATACCTCACTAAAATCACTCAAGTGAGAGATGAGTTGGGAGGAGTGGGAGAGGCCATTTCGGAAGAGCAGTTGGTTAGGTCAACCTTGAGTGGCTTTTTGAAGAAGTGGGATGTGTTTATTGATAGGATTGTAGCCCGTGAAAAATTCCAGACTAGCGAAGATTGTGGGACGATTTCCATCAAGAGGAGATAAGACTAAATGCCAAGAGTGGAGGCCAGCATTGTGGGGATGATGAGGAGAATGTTGCTCTTGTGGCAAAGGGAAAAAATAAGTCAAAGAAGGGTGCCATGAGTGGGACCAAGCAAAAGGGTAAGAAAAAGGAGAAGGAGAAGGACATGAGCAAAGTAAGATGATTTTCTTGTCAAAAAATGGTGGGATTGTGAAAATTCTTTGAAATGCAGCAACTGGAAATATTTCTCCTAACTAAAAAATTAATTCTGGAATTTATTTTGTTTATGGAAAAACAATGAAATATTCACACTGCAATTTCTTCACCAAATGAAATAATGCGGAAGAAAAAATAGAAACTGAGAAATATGCTAGCACACACATAAAATTGACACCGTTATTTTGGACAAAAGTCCCAGGAAAAACCCAATGTGGGAAAATCGGTGCAGCAATTTGAAGGTTTTAATTTTATTATGCAGCAACAAAAATTTGAGTGCAATAATTTGGATGCTCTACTAGCAATCCAATCTGAGAGAAATACTGGCAAAATTATTGTGAGGATTTTTCCTCACCCCACAACTGATTTTTGTCCCAAGATATGCATCCCTAGCCACATGCAAATCCTTTTGCGTTAGTACCTACGCAGAGCTAGCGCAGCCTCTACTGTAGTTGCCTCCGAAAAACTATGAATTCCATAGCTTTGTCTCTATGTGGCTCTGGAACTGGCTCACTGGCTCACATGACCAAAAACCCAGACTCCAGCTGCTGAATCACTAGCTCCTCCAACTAGAACAAATTATTCTGCTGCTATGCTTGCGCAATCCTTACACAAACCTTTTGGGAAGTTTGCACTCCCTCTCACTGCCTCTTCTAGTTCTAGAAGACTTCCTCCGGAAGTGCTGCTGACCTCCTCCGCCACCAGCTACTCACCCTCTGGCTCGATCTTCTTTGCTAGATCTTTGCTTCTAGGAAAATCGAACTGCTTGGGCAACTAAATATATGCAGCGATGTTTCCTCCATCTACTCATCAACCTCTTCTTATAATCTCCAGTTGGGGCTCCAATGGCCAAGATTAAAACATAATCGATGGTTGAGATTATTTCTGGATCGATCTATGTGAGTTCCTAGATGATTCACACATTTTTTAATTAATATTGATTAATTAACCCCTTTTCGTAAGTATAGAATTAGGAAATATTAAAAAAAAGGCTAATAATCTAATTGAGAC
The DNA here is from genome assembly GCA_000404065.3 of Pinus taeda. NCBI lineage: Eukaryota > Viridiplantae > Streptophyta > Pinopsida > Pinales > Pinaceae > Pinus > Pinus taeda. The sequence goes on from APFE030057693.1 coordinate 37,077, forward strand.
ACTTCTAGCTAGAATTTCCATAAACAATTTATGTGTTATGGCGAGCTCCTTTGTTTTAGCCTCTCCACAAATTTTCGAAATTACAACACCTTCGATGCTACAAAAACTAACACTCCCTCTTAGGGAGGAAGGTGTTCTAATGTTGCACTGCTGCTACAACACCTTGTCTCTGCATCACCCTCTGTATGATGCTAATGTCTAGCCACTATGACTAACTGCCACTACCCACGAACCACTGCACAACTCTAATGTTGCATCTGTCCTGCCGCTGACATTGCTATATTGCTGCCAAATTTGCATCTGCACTGCAACTCCCTCTCATCTGTTGCTAGTGCAACTCAGAAGCATCCAAAATATTGTCCCTGCTAATAGAATGGTTTCTCCACCATAGCCATATGTTCTCTAAAATAGACGAACTTAGCTCTTCCTAGAGCCTTCATGAGTATATCTGCAACCTTCTCATCTGGGGGAAGCTGGGAACATACTATAGCTGGACCGCTCCACGCTACACACTATCTCCAATGCAATGACACCAAAAGTCTATGCGTTTTGACTTGTCATGAAACACTAGATTCTCAGAGAGCTTGATGCAACTCTGATTATCACAGTAGATAATGGTTGCATCCATCCTCTACCTGAACAAGCTTACCAGTAGCTTCCAAAGCCAAATAGCTTCACACGTAGTTGTGCTCGCTGCCATATACTCTACTTCTACAAAGCTCAGTGCTATTGACATCTACTTCCTAATGGCCTAGGAAACCAACCTTGATCCAACACTGAAGCAGTACCCATAGGTACTTTTCCTATCTAATGAACTGCTTGCCCAGTATGCATCTGTGAACCAACATAGTCTGACGTCATCCCCTCAAGTATATCTCAACCCATACTCGATTGTGTTGCGCAAATACCTCAAAATGTGCCTCTCTACTGCCCAATGTACCCTCTTTGGTTCCACCATAAACTAACTGAGAGTATTGGCCGCGAAGCAAATTTTTGGCCTAGTGTTAACCAGATACATGAGAGAACCAATGAGTTGTCTATACAAGGTAGGGTCAACATCCTTTCCATCTAATGCATCTATCTTCTTTTAGTTGGTGATCATGGGTGTAGACATGGGTCTACGATCCTGCATTCTGAATCTCTTCAGAATATTTGTAGCATATCTCCCTTGACCAAGTAAGATTTCCCCATCCTTCTACCACACTTCCAATCCTAGGAAATAGTGCATCAACCCCAAATCCTTCATATCAAACTCTGTTGCCAAGTTCCTCTTGTAGTCCTCTATGAGCCCTGATGACCCTATTAGGAAGAGACCATCCACATACAATACTAGGATGAGTGGCTCATCCTCCACCATCAAATAGTAAAGGTTGGGATTTGTGTCACTCTTAACGAATCGCATCTGCTACAAGTAGTTTCCAATCTGACCATAACATGCCCTGGGAGCCTTCCTGAGTTCGTATAGAGATTTCTTCAGTCTCCACACATGTCTGCCTCTAATGGGTTTCAAAGCCCTCTGGTTGTTCTATGTACACCTCCTACTCTATCACCCGTTCAAGAATATTGTCTTGACATCCATTTGGTGAATCTACCATCCCATCTGAGTTGATAGGGATATAACTGACCGGATAGAAGTGTATCTGGAAACTAGGGCAAAGGTCTACTCATAATCAATCCCTTCCTTTTGCGCATACTCCTTTGCCATGAATTTAGCCTTGTACTTCTCCACGCTGTTGTCTACAACATACTTGATTTTGTAGATCCAACGAGAACATACAACTGACCTATCCTCAAGTCTCGACACTACCTCCCAAACACCATTCGCCATGATAGAGTTGTACTATTCTACCATGGAATCTACCCACACCTGCTGTTGTGCGACCTCCTGAAAGCTAGAAGGTTCTGCAACCTGAGCCACCAATGCTTGGTACTTGTCAAGCTATCTGCGCTTTCTCATGTTCGTCCTAGAAGCACCAATGAACTCCTCTACATCTCTCAATGTCTGATGAATTTCTTTGCTGGTTCGACCACTAGTGGTGGGAGGTTCAACCAACACCTCCTCATCCTACCTCTGCTATTTTGTTTGTTGTGATCTCATTGGATCCCATTCCCCTGAGGAAATGCTAGTATTGGTCATTGTACTGGATCCCTGTGACTGTCCCACTGGTTTCCCCTATGGATGGCCCTGTTGCTGGACCAATGGAGGTTCAGCGGGCTGATTCTGATCACTTGCAGGCATCTCATGAGATCTCTTGATAGCTCAGTCCTCCATGAAATTTACATCCCATTTCACTACGATCTTCCTATTTCTAGGTATGTAGATCTCGTATTCCTTTGAGGTTTTCCTATATCCAACGATGAACCCCTTCTCTACAATTTGATCTAATTCATTGTGTTTCTCATCTGGCACATGGGAATAAGCAATCCCGCCGAGATACTGAAGTGACTAACTTTTGGCTTCTTCCCTGTAAAGACTCCTTCTGGCGTTTTTCCCCAATGCTCTATGAGGAGTCCTATTATGAATATACACTGTTGTGTTACATGCCTCTTCCCATAGAAACCTGGGCAAATCCTGGTCATTAACATTGATTTTGTAGCCCCAACAGTTTGTTCTATTTTTCCACTCCACTACCCCATTCTGCTATGGAGTTGTCCACTCTCTTATGATGTCCTCGTTCACACAAAAATCTATGAAGAATTTATCAATATACTCTCCACCATTATTTGAGCGAAGCACCTTGATCTTCTTCCCTGCCACATTCTCCACGAGAACCATAAAATCCTTAAAACGATCGAAGACCTCATCCTTGGTCTTCAAGAAGAAGATCCAGGTTTTCCTGCAGTGGTCATCAATAAAGGTGACGAAATATTCATCCCCACTAAGAGCTCTAGTGGACATCTAGCCACAAATATCTGAGTGTATAATTCCTAATAGGACATCCGCTCTATGGTCACTTCTTGGGAGTGTTGTCTTAGCATATTTCACAAGCATGCACCCTCTGCACACATTATCGTGTTTCGTGCCAAGTTCTGGAACCCTTGTTACTATTTCCCTGAGCATCTTGACTGATCCATGATGTAAATGTCCCATTCCCCTATGGCGTTGCTCATTTAGTTCCTTCCCACTACTACTGTCACTACCTACCAGTGCCATTGGATAATCGAGTTGCAACCCGTATAGCCTATTGCTTCGAACTCCAATCTGTCTCAACCTCTTCCAGCTTGGGTGTTTGACAAACACCTTCTTCCCTATGAAGTTAACATCATATCCCTTATCCTATAGCAGGGATACTGAACTCAAGTTCATACCCAATCCTGACACTTGTAATAAATATGTAGCACTGGTACTTGCTCCTAACTCCCTCTAAAAATCGATGTTACCTCTCCCCACTGGAGTACACTTCGTTCTGTTTCCCATCGTAAAATGGAAATCTATCTACTCCTCATTGTAGCTAGAGAAATATTCTTTAATCCCTATCATGTGAGTCGAAGCTCCACTATCTATATACCAGACACCCTCTGAAACTAAGCCTCATAAGCAATCAAATCCATCCTCCAATCTGGAAGACAGATCTAAAGCCTTCTGAATATCAAATTGATCCAAGGTTATACTGGAGAATTTTGGGTATGCTTCAGTGTGTTATTTATCTTCCTTCCGGCACTGAATCTTCTCCAGCAAACTATTGCAAACCCTCTGTGCCCAGACAAGAAAACTACTCTGCGCAAATATTGAGATGTTGCTCCCTCTACCTACTGGAATCACTTCCCCAGACAAATAGAACTTTTCTGCAACTGAAAAAATGAACCCTCTCTAGCAATTTGCACTGCCTGGCTAGACACTACACAACCCCTGAAAATTTTGTCATGTTGCTCCCTCTAAATAGTGAAATTTTCTCCCTTCGACTCATAGCCTTTTGTCTATTAAATATGCTTTAATACCATGTGAAAATTCTTTGAAATGCAACTATTGAAAATATTTCTCTTAACTGAAAAATTAATTCGATAGTTTATTTTGTTTATGGCAAAATAACGAAATATTCACACTGCAACTTCACCAAATAAAACATTGAGGAAGCGAAAATAGGAACTGCAAAATATGCTAGCACACACATAAAATTGACCCCATTATTTTGGACAAACGTCCTCGGAAAAACCAAATGTGGTTAGACCGATGCAGCAGTATGAGGGTTTTAATTTTATTATTCAACAACAAAAATCTGAGTACAATAATTTGGATGCTCTACTGGAAATCCAATCTAAGAGAAATACTTGAAAAATCAATGTGAGGATTTTTCCTCACCCCATAGCTCCAACTCTGCTACGAATTGCTTCTTACATTCTTCAATTCGACCTTCTACACTTATCAAGAGAAGATCATCTACATACAAAAGAATAATTACAGGTTCATTGTTTACAACCTTAATATAGAGGTTTGAGTCAGTAGAAATTTTCATGAAGCCTAATCTCTTAAGGTATGCATCCATTCTAACATACCATGCCCTCAGTGCTTGCATGGGGCCATATAATGCTTTCTTAAATCTGCAAACATATGCCTTGCTATCTTTGATTTCGAATCCCAAGGGTTGTTCTATGTGGAATTCTTCATCTATAGTGCCATTCATAAACGCAGTTTTGACATCCATTTGGTGGATGTTCCATCCCATCGATGATGCCAGAGGGACTATCTTTACTTCCATCAGCTGCATGCTTGATCTTATAGATCCATTTAGAAGTAACCACAGATTTGTCTTCAAGCCTAGGTATGATCTCCTAGACTCCATTCTTCATTATATATTCATATTCTTCATTCATGGCATCCTTCCATTCTTGAAGTTCTACATCCTCTTCAAAGGTGGATGGTTTTGCTTCTATTAATTTTTTCATGTATGCAGCATACCCAAAATATTTCTTGGGTCTTTTTCTTTGTCTAATTGATCCTTGATTTGCCCCATGACCTTATGCATCAAGTATTTTAGACTTCAACCAAGTGGGTTTTTTTCTTGTTTCTTGAATGACCACGGGTTGAACAAGTTTACTAGATCCTTCTCCTTCCTTATGAATGTCTTCCTCAAATATAAGACATTCTTTGTCATCACAATCTATAGAAAGTTCTTTTGATTTATTGAATGCTATGCTCTCATCAAATATGACATCATGACCAACTTCAATGTGATGTCCATCTTTCATATAGATTTTATAAGCTTTCGATGAGTTACTATATCCAACAAATATACCCTTCACACCAGAAGGATCTAGCTTCTTTCTTTTGTCCTCTAGTATATGAATTTTCACAGGACCTCCAAAGATTCGGAGATGATCTATGATGACTTCTTCTCAGTGAACACTTATTCCAGAGCCTTGTTGTCTAGAGATCTGTGAGGACATTGATTTTGTATGTTCATTGTTGTCTTTGTTTCCTCACCCCACAGAAACTTATGTAGATCTTGATCGTGTAACATTGCTTTTATACTTTCTTCAATGGATCTGTTCTTTCTTTCTGCAACTCCATTTTATTCGGGATTGTGTGGAACTATCAGCTCCCTCTTAATCTGAGATTCCTTACAAAATGGTATAATCTCTTTAGATGTATATTCTCCTCCATTCTTAGATCTTAGTATCTTGATTCTTCTTTCTGTAAGGTTCTCCACTTCAGCTTTGAATTCTTCAAATTTAGTAAATACTTCATCCTTGGTTTTCATTAAGTAAACCCAGGTCTTTCTTGAGTGATCATATATGAATGTGACATAATAAAGATGTCCTCCAAGTGATTTTGGAGTCATAAGGCCACACACATCAGAGTGAATGAGATCCAAGATTTCTTTCGACCGTGAAGCACTGCTTCCAAATGGTCTCTTAGTATTCTTTCCCAATGCACATCCTTTGTTGAAACGTTCATGATCCGCCCTTAGATCTCGCATTCCATCTACTATGGAATTTAGAGTTGGAAGTATTTTGAAATGTAGATTATCAAACATTTGGTGCCAAAGTTCACATGTACTAATCTCTGTGTGAACTAGGGCATGGTTTACGGGAGATATTAACCTGTAGAGCCTTCCTTCTCGGACACCAATCACTTTTGCTTGTTCTATGCTTGAGCCCTTTGCCCATACAACTACTTTACCATTAATGAAGGCTACTCTATCTCCTTTATCTTCTAAGCTTGAAATAGAAAGTAGATTTTTGCGCAATCTTGGAATAAACAGAATGTTGTTGAGGTGGATGTTGCTTCCATCTTCGAGCCTTATGGATGTTCATCCAATGCCTTTCACTGGATAGTTTTTGTTGTCTTCAAGTTCCACAGAGTATGCGGATTTTCCTTTTGACAAGGTCTTCAATTGGTGGCAATGACCAGTCATGTGCCTTGATGCACCGCTATCAATCACCCAGATGTCTTCGTCTTGGAATGTCCCAGAGAGAGCCGAGAAGAGTCCTTTATCCATTTCTTTGAGTGATACCTTCCTTGAAGAGAATATGATACTCCACACTTCTTTGATACCTTTCTCGAGATGGCTTGCAATCTTCTTGATGACCTTCATTCTAGAGGAGATCTTCATGATGCCCTTAGAGAACCAAAGCTCTGATACCATGTTGAGAATTCAATAGGGAAATGTATATGTTAATTCTCTTAACTTTATAATTGTTTGTGTTACCTTTTCACTTATTAGCTTTGATCTTTCTTATTCCAATGTGCAATACATCAAACAACTACCAAAAATAGTAAGAACAATGACACAGTATATAGGCTGCAAGCTAGGGCCAAAACCCCTCCTCTTGAGGGGAAAACCTATAAACTCTCTTTTTATCTTTCAGATCTTTCAATTGATGAATACCATGACCTACACTCAAAAAAATACCCTCCAAGATCAAGTCTTCCTCGGCCTCCTGCTGAAATATCTTCGATCCACCAGTATATCTGAAATTATGCTACCCAGCAACTGGTGCAACTGTTGTTTCTTCTCTAGGAAACCTCGATCTCCCTCTAACTGCCTTCCCCTTAACCTCGCTTGACTTGACTTGAGTCCTACGGCTAGTAAGATGCCCTAAGAGACCTTCGCTTTCCTTCCTTTCTCTCTTGCTTCCAAAATCGAACCTTAGGCTTTTCCAGCATAGAAACTATAACTTCGCACTTCCAGAAGAATGGAGAGAGACCCAAACACTTCGACTTCTTCAACCTTCTCTTCTTTACACCTCCTTCTTCGACTTCGTTCTTCTGCCTTCTTCGCATAAGAGATGAGTGAATGAATGATCCAAGTGGAGGAAGAGTTCCTCATATATATAGGCTTCTTCAAGGGTGGGCGTGGCTCTTCATGTAGGCTGACTTGATCTTGGAGGTATTTTGACACTTTCAAGACAATAAATTTTCTTTTATAATTTACAATGTGCCCATAGGGTCTCCCATATATGAAAATGACTCTTATACCTAGGACAAACCTTGTAAGCACTCAATGGGTGCTTGACCTATAAAATAAAAGAACTTGAGCATGAAACCCATTCTCCAATAATAATAACAATTTCCTTTTCATTTTATATATACAAGAAATACATTTCATAATAATGAAGATTGAACCTAGTTACTATGAAAATTTATGAATCTAACACATCAAAAATTGTTGACACCTAATCATCAGGATTGGGTGAATGTAATTAATGTCAATAAATAATAAGAAATATGAACAGTCATCGGGAGATGAAGTGAACAGTCTCTCCCTCATGTATATAATAAAGACCAACCTAAAGGAATAATATATGAATTAATTTGTGGAGTTACTACCTGGCTTGACATGGTATCAGAGCTAGGTTCATTTTTGGCATAGTCTTGTAACTCCCTTCCGCTAGTTTCTTGCAGTGTGTCCACTACCCCCTGTGGAGTCTTTCTACTTCCCTCTCCACAGTCTGACATTATCTGCGCCCTCTACACTCCCCAAGCTGTGCATAATTGTCCTCTCTGCGCTCTCTAGGCTCTTTGCCATTATCATTGGAAAGATTGCTCCAATGGAATGAACTATCTGGTGCCCCACGCAGGAACGAGGAACAATACTGTGTGATATGGTTTTTAACGCTGTGTGATATGGTAGTAACGCAATTCTTGTATTTATGCTGCATGTTATGAGTCACTGTATATGTTAATACACAGTTCTTGTATTTATGCTTGAACGCTGGTTAGTGTATTACATTGAACGCTGGTTGCCGGAGCAGTCTAGTTTCTTGAACGTTGGTTGCCGGAGCTGTCTAGTTTCTTAATGTTGGCATTGAAGTGTTTGTAAGGTTGTTAAAAAAGTGTTGTGGTATAAATTTGGTGCATACCCGACATTGAAGTCTGATTGTTACAACAGTCTGTTGGTAATAGCAATTGTATAACTTCTGGTGTAGCATCGAAGAATCCCTCTCTTCGAATTTGAGTGTCAAATGTGAATGCCATGCCATGAATACTGTGAACTAGAGTCTGTTGTGCATATGGATTGTTGTTTATATGCTATTGTATGATGCATAAATTTGAAAAACGGAGTCAAATTTCCAAAATTAGTCTTTCTGCTATGTAACTCATAATTCTCTGCAATATTCTCTACTCATGTGTTCTATGTACATATGCATTGAAAGAAGCAACTTTGAAAGAAGATAATGCGGTGGTGATATGGTCAATTTGAGTGTTGGCTTTGGATGTTGAAGTCCATATGCTATGTCCATGTTCAAGTGTAGCTGGCTGTAAATTTTATGCGCTGTTAAGTTCCTCTGCGTTAATTCCTTTTGTGAAGGTTGTGTACGCTGGTACCATACGCTCCCCCACTTGTGTGTGCATTGAAGTTTTTTTCTTTGGCATATAAAAATTGTCGAATGCCATGTGTTTAATAGAGTTTTTTAAAACAAGGATGTGGGTCAAAGCACTATGGTATGAAGTGTTGAATGTGGTGTAGAGTTTTTTGTGTATTGGAGCTTCTCCTCAATATATTTAGGCTCAATTATATTAGGTACAATTTTTTTTTTGTTATAGTAAGCATTCAATCATATCCATGGTGGGAATAGTTCTCACTGGCAAGGATAACTATCCTAAATGGTCCCGGATGATAAAACACACCCTCATTTTCAATGAGTTGTGGAAAGGAGTGTGCATTGGAGACGGAGACAAAGAGCCAGAACAACCTAACTCAGACAAAGAGCTCGCCATTTGGCAAAATAAGAACAACAAAGCTTATGCATTAATCGCAGCATCTGTAAATGAAGAGGTGAGTCGCCATATTTCGCCATTTTCAACTTCTTTCGAAGCCTTTCAAAAGCTGAAAGAACTCTATGAGTCACATTCTGCACTTGAAGTTGTTCAACTCATGATTAAACTCCACTCATGAATTACAAAATAATGATCCTCTTGCTCTTGCATCCGAAGTAAAATCTATAATGCATGATATCAAATCCACTAAGGTTGAATTGGATATTCCTCTTATTGTTTTTCTCAAGGCACTTTATCCTACTTACTCCAATTATCTTGAGTCATTGCAAGCAAATGGAAATCTCAAAGATATTACTGACAATGTTGATGGAGCAGTATACTTTGCAGACCAATAAAAAATCAAGCCATCAGCGCTTGGCACAATCAGGCTTAAATTGCTTGGTCTTCCAAACTTTCTTCTGCATCATGTTCTATATCTCCCACAACTCAAGACAAACTTGTTGTCCTTGATCCACATCTGCCAGCAAGGTCACTCCATTCATATGTTTGATGGCAAGCTTGAGGTGAGAAAAGCATCTGACCACTCACTTGTCATGAAGGGAATAGAAGAAAAAAGGCTTCTCAAGCTACAAGGTACCTCTGCCCGTGCACAACATTTCTCATACAATTCTCGTTATGAAGAAGGTACACTTCCATCAAGTTTATGATGGCATGCTAGATTTGGACATTTGAACTATGACAGCCTCCGCTTGTTGAAGAAAAATGGCGTCGTTGGTTTGCCTACAATTCCTAGGAAATTTAAGCAATGTGATACTTGCATTCTAGGAAAGCATAGAAAACAGTCTTTTCATGATTCACATTCAAGAGCACATAGAAAACTTGAACTCATTCATTCAAATTTATGTGGTCTAATGCCTGTTCCTTCTGCAAATGGAAATAAATATATGATGACATTTATTGATCACCACACAAGAATGTGTTGGATTTATTTATTGAAGAACAAATCTGATGCTTTTCAAACATTCAAGAACTTTCATAAATGGATTGAAAATGATGCACAATCTCATATTGGGTCTATTCGCACTGATAATGGAAAAGAATACACATCAAATGAATTTGAAAACTATCTTCACCATCATGGGATCAAACATCAAACAACTGTACCTTATAATCCCCAACAGAATGGTGTAGCTAAAAGAATGAATAGGACAATCTTAAATATTGTACGATCCATGCTCTTCTTCAGAAATGTAAAGATAATGTTTTGGGCTGACGTTGTTCTATGTGCTGCATATATAAAGTATAGATGTCCATCTAATGCTATTAGAAACAAGACTCCATATGAAATGTGGTATGGGCATGTTCCTTCGCTAAAGCATCTCAAGGTCTTTGGTTCCCCCTGTTATGCCTTAATACCAAAGGTACATAGAAACAAACTTGGTGCAAGAAGTCGTAAGTGTATCTTCCTGGGGTATTCAAACACCTCCAAAGCATATCGTCTCTATGATGAAGTTAATAAAAAGTTTGTTGTATCTAGAGATGTAATTTTTTTGAATCATCCAAAACTGACAATGTTGTTGAGCGGCAACTTGATCGCTTGCATAGATTCGCAAATGCAAAATCATTTCAAGAATTTGATAATCAGATTCCACATCTTGAAGGGGGGATTCCTATGCTAGATCAACATGTGGAATCTTCTTCTGAAGAACACTCTCCCCTGCACGAAACTCCAACAACGGATGATGCTTTAAGTGATGTGATTGATAGAATTGGGAGACTCAATCTTGATTCAGTCCCAACTCAATCAACGGAGCAGCCTGGACCATCTGAGAAAGGTCCCCCAAAGTCGCTGACAAAGCCACTTGAAAGTGTTCATCCTGATGAGGTTGGAAAAACAAGAACTAGAAATTCAAACCGGCAAAATGGAGGTGATGTAGATGACACTAATTCACCCATTGATATGGATGTTTCTTATGATTGTGAATTGAACTTGTCTACAAATTTTGAACCAACTTCCTTCAAAGAAGCTGCTTCTAATGATGAAGGGAAAGAAGTGATGCAAAACGAGTATGATGCCCTCATAAAGAATGGCACTTGGAAGCTGGTTGATCCTCCATTAGGAACCAAACCAATTGGCTACAAGTGGGTCTACAAGAACAAGTATAAAGCTAATGGCTCACTTGACAAGCACAAAGCTAGGCTTGTGGCAAAAGGTTTTGCACAGAAGGAAGGGGTTGATTATGAGGAGACTTTTTCCCCCACAGCAAAATGGGCTTGCCATTCGAGACACTCTTTGCCCTAGCAACTCAGAACGGTTGGAAAGTCCATCAAATGGATGTAAAAACTGCTTTTTTGAATGGAGATCTAAAAGAGAATGTTTTTATGTCCCAGCCTGAAGGATTTGCTGTGAAAGGACATGAAAATAAAGTATGCAAACTTGTGAAGTCCTTGTATGGCCTCAAACAAGCACCGCGACCCTGGTATGAAAAACTAACTGAGCATCTTCTGAAACTCAATTTCAAACATTATGATCTTGATGATGCAACTTTATTTGTCAAGAAAGTTGGTAAAGCAGTTGTATATCATGTGGTATATGTAGATGATCTTTTGATGACAGGGAACAATGAAAGCTACATTGCATCCATAAAGGAGGAATTGGGGAAAAGTTTTGAAATGATTGATTTGGGCTATGTTCATTACTATCTTGGTATTGAAATAACTCAACATCCAAAGTCCATATTTCTTTCTCAAAAGAAGTACAATGTAGATCTGTTGAACAAGTTTGGCATGACAGAATGCAATCCTCTTACTACTCCAATGGAACAAAACTTAAAGCTCACATCTATTGAAGGAAAAGAATTTGAGGACTTGTAGGAAGTCCCAACTACCTAACTACTACCAGACCAGACATTTCGTTTGCTCTTGGAATCCTCTCCAGGTTTATGCAAAAGCCTTGTGAGGGGCATTAGTCTGCTGCAAAAAGAGTTTTAAGGTACTTGAAAGTAACTCAAGACTTTGGAATCAAGTATACACAGGTGGAAGACTTCAGCTTGATTGGATACTCTGATTCAGACTTTGATGGAGAAAAAGAAACTGGGGTATCTACTTTAGGATATGCTATGAGTCTTGGATCAGGAGCTGTCTCCTGGAGATCACGCAAACAATCAGTTCCAGCAGATTCCACAACAGAAGCAGAATATGTGGCAGTAGTTGAAGCAACAAAAGGAATTGTGTGGCTCGGGAAAATTCTTGAAGATTTGCAGGGAAAACAAGTACAATCAACTCCACTCATGATTGACAATACCTCTGCAATAAAGTTGGCCAAGAATCCAAAGTTCCATGATCGAACGAAGCACATCAATACTAAATATCATCTAATTCGACATTATGTTGAAGCCAAAACAATCCATCTCCGTCATTGTTCCACTAATGAGTAAATTGCAAACATCTTCACCAAAGCGCTTGGAAGAGAAAAGCTTGAACGATTCAGAATGGCGCTTGGACTCATCAACATTCCTTCAGATTAAGGGGGGGAATGTTGACACCTAATCATCAGGATTGGGTGAATGTAATTAATGTAAATAAATAATAAGAAATATGAATAGTCATCGGGAGATGAAGTGAACAGTCTCTCCCTCATGTATATAATAAAGACCAACCTGAAGGAATAATATATGAATTAATTTGTGGAGTTACTACCTGGCTTGATAGAAACCCCTACTACAATTACCGGTTTACAATCTCCTACTTGTTATTTACATTAACAAGTTATTTAATTGCATAAACATCGAAGTAAACACTATTGCAGCGTTCACAAATATACAAATCACACACTAAACGAGAAATCTAAATCATAGTGGAAGATAAATCTAGGAGAGGAAGCCTTGAACGCAGGAGGAAAGAAGCCTAAGCATGAAGGCCATAACGCAGTCCTAGCACAACCCTAACCTATGACGGCTCTACACATGATCTAGAGGACACAGTCATGTTAGGAAGGAGAGAAGCCCTAACGCTATCAAGGAAGACAACCCTAACCTATACGCTGTTTGAGACAACCCTTAGACACTGACAAGGAGATGCCCTCACCACTATAAAGAAGACCCTCATACACTGCCCTAACCTGGCTAATCTAAAGCCTATTCATTATGCCATAAACACTGGTCTATCCTACCCTAGCCGCATGCCACTTCAAGTGACCAAATTGTTGGATGGAGGGCCAAGGATCTAGGGCTGAGAGGGTAGGCTGCTAGGTCGAGTAGATGAGGAGCTAAACGTTGGAAATTAAGTGAATGTCAGGGCATGTTGAGGAGACCGAAAGCTACAAAAAGCTAGGTCGCAGGCCATAGCAAGCTGTTGGAGTTAATCTAGGGCTGTGTTGAGGTGGACAGATCCTCAAGAGGTCAACGTGGTATTGAGGAGCCTCTCCTAGGTTGGCGCAACACTAGAGGGCTAGTCTTGCTGACTAACAGTGGGATAGTAGTGCTAATAGTGTGACAGCATGGTGCAACAATGTCACAAGGCATAACAATGCCACATAGGAGCAGCAATGGCACAATGGGACAGCAGCAACAACAGTGGCAAGCAAGGTGCAGCAAGCACATGGGGGCAAGAATGGTGCTGCAAGCACATTGGGACAGCATGGCAAGCAAGGCGCAACAAGCACATGGGGGCAGGCACGGTGCTACAAGCACATTGGGACAACATGGCAAGCAAGGTGCAACAAGCACATGGGGGCAAAGCATGGTGTTGCAAGCACATTGGGACAGCATGTCAAGCATGGTGCAGCAATCACATGGGACAACAGTGGCAAGCATGGTGCTGCAAGCACATGGGATGGTTGTATGGCAACATGGTGCAACAATGGCACATGGGACAGCAATGGTACATGATGCAGTTAGTGAAGCATGATGAGATGCATCATAGTGATGATGGGTGCAGCATGTTGCAGCACAGTGAGGTGCATCATGATGATAAGGAGCAGCATAGTGAAGCGCATCATGATGATAAGGAGCAGCACAATGATAGGTGCAACATGGTGATGGAGTCACCGTGGAGAATCAGTTGAAACAACATGTCTTCAACTGAGTTCAGCGACCTCATGTATCATCTTCTTAGAGATGATATATGCTATTACTTAGATAAGTCATAGTGTTGACTTCGGTTGTAATTGTACTACCTCTCTCTCTCTGCTGAACTATTGAAGAACATATAAGAAGAATTGATCAAGGGCTTCCCCACATTGGAGTTTGTCCCTGGCTAGCACCACATCTTGTGTCCTCTTGTCTTGGCTTGTCTTATGCGATTTATGTTTATGTTCTATCTGCAATTCACTATTATGCTGATGTGTTTGCTAATCTGGAAAAGATATTGAGCTAACTGTGAAAATTGAAATAAATTGCTATAAGCACAGAATATACCTAATCTTAACATGGTATCGGAGTTGAGATGAAGACAAAAGCCCAAGCAAGAGTGAAAGAGCAATCATCGAAAACAGTTGGGAAAGGACAAAAGGATCATGGATTCCTCATCCCTCTTCAAATTCACCAAGGGTGAGAAGCAGAGAATATTATTAGAATGGCGCAGAGGAAGCTTCTGATGGCCTACCTAAAGATCACTTCAATGAGAAGTCCAGATCTAAGGGTAGAAGGAAAGGCAGATGCCTTGCTTGCAATAAGTTCGACCATTATGCAAAGGAGTGTCTGAATGGTAAGGACACATCACTTGATGATGATAACTATCATTCCAAGGACATCTTCAATGATCGGAGGAATGACAGGTAATGCAACTCATCAAGGAAATGGTCGACTCTTCAGAGAAAATAAGGAACCCCAGGTATGAAGAATCAAATGTTGTTTCTGATAAGATAAGGAAGCATTATCTTATATTGGCCCTCTCCTCCAGACTCTTTGGGAATCTAGCTTATTCTAAGTGCTTCAAGGCACTTCATCAGATAGAAGGGTGCACTCTCTAATTTGGTAGAGATGGAAACAATCATGGGATTATACTTGGAGTCAATGCCACCTATTCCGAAAAGGGTGTAGGGAATGCTACCCCTCAATTGAATCAAGGTAACTCAATTCATTTACGAGAATCTCTTTATGTACTTAATCACAAGAAGAACTTGGTGTCCATTTGGGCAATGGAAATCAAAGGTTTCAGGGTGGCATTCATCAATGGAAATGTACATGTTTGAAAATGCTTTTATCCTTGAGTTCAGGATTGGCAATTTGTATCAAGTTGCAGGGTGGTCCATTGGGGACCATGTCAGTTGCACAACTCATATATAGCACCGAAGGTCTATTATGGGGCCCTACCCGATATGATTCAGATGGTGACAGGGATGCTTGAATTCAAGAAGAG
This sequence comes from Pinus taeda, assembly GCA_000404065.3. NCBI lineage: Eukaryota > Viridiplantae > Streptophyta > Pinopsida > Pinales > Pinaceae > Pinus > Pinus taeda. Next base: position 52,600 of record APFE030057693.1, read on the forward strand.
ATTCATGATCGGGAATCTCATGTATGCAGGTGGAAGAAATCCCTCTACGACTTGAAGCTAACACCCCGAACTTGATATGAGAGGATTGATAGTTGTCTGATGAAGTTGATATTCACTAGGAGTGAAGCTGATCCAAACCTTTGCTTGAAGGTTGTGGATGATAGACCTCTCATATTGGCACCTTCTGAGGGCGACCTCTTTCTGACAGGTGCGGAGCCTCTCATTTGCAAAAGTAAGAATGATTTAGATTTTTGATTTGGAATGGTGAACTACAAGCCCGTGACCACCTCGATGGAGATTAACTTTCAAAAGTTATATGGTAGTGATGTCGTACCTGATTTAAGAAATGCCTCTGAGTTTCATAAACTCATACTAGAATTGATGTTCTTGGTGAACTCTCGTCCGGATATATGTTTTGCAATTAACATGCTGAGTTTATATACAATGTTCCACCAAGACTGGTGCGGGGAGACACGGGTGCGGGGAAACGCACAAGGGGACGTGTGGGAGTACCCTCAAATTTTAGGGAAATTTCGGGGGTGCGGGGAGTCGCTGAGTATATATATATATATATAATATAATTCAAGTTCATATTCATTGTTCATTGTTCAATAATGAAAGCATAAAAATATTAAATAGACAATTGAAATTTGAATCATTGATCCATCCTCATCATTCATTTTGATACATACATCATTCATATGACATACTCAAGTGACAAGTCTCATTATTGAATTAATTATTATTCATACATACCATGAGATTCGAAAAACAAAAATAAAAATCAATAATAAAATATTCAAATACATTGATCGATATCATTCATCATTCAATGCCTCTGCATGGAAATGGAAATGACTTTGGGTTGAAATGAAATGAGCTTTTAGCTTTAAGTTTTGCCTTTCATGACTTTTAGGTTTAGGCTTTTAAGTTTTAGTTATTTAGTTTTAATTTTAATTTTTTTTTTAGACTTTTAAGTTTTAGTTATTTAGTTTTAATTTTAGTTTAAAAAAAAAATTTAATGGTTTTGATTTTTAATTTTTAAGTCTTATTAGACAAATTTAAAGGGGGACGCCCAGGCACACCCTTTTTGGGGAGTCTAGACTTCCACACTGAAGGGGGACGCCCAGAAGCACCCTTTTTGGGGAGTCTTGGGGAGTCTAGACTCCCACATTGGGGAAACGCACCCCCTTGTGTCTCCCCAAGACTCCCCAAAAAGGGTGCGTGGGGAAACGCACCCCCAAGAGACTCTCCGTCCCGGGTGCGTGGGGTGCGAGGGGTGCACGCACCCGACCCTGGGGGACGCGTCCCCGTGGAACACTGTTTATATATGGATGAGCCTCACTAGATTGGTGCCAAGAATCTTCTGAGATATCTTTGGGGCACAATCTCTCATGGATTGAGAAACACTGCCGGAAATATGAAGCTGCATGATTATTCTGATGCTGATTAGGCAGGCAGTGTGGAGGATCGCTAGAGCACTTCTTGGTGTTGGTTCTCTTTGGGTTCTGCTCGATATCTTGGATGAGCAGGAACCAGAAGACAATTTCTTTGAGCACCGCTGAGACCGAATACATAGCTACGAGTATGATCTCATGTGAAGCTGCTTGGTTGTGGAAGCTCCTCAGTGAGATGTTTGTACACATGATTGATACCACCGTGATCTTATGTGTCAACCAGAGGGGGATTCGATTATTGAGGAATCCCATATTCTATGATTGCTCCAGCATATACCACTTTATCTGGGATATGGTACATCGATGAGCAAGAAGGCTCCATCACATTGGAATTGATGTGCAGGTCGCAAACATTCTGTCGAAGCCTCGGGGAAAGGTCAAATTTGTGACTTCCCGAAAATGACTTGGAGTCATTCAGAGACCCTCTTATGAGGGTCCTGTATGATGCATGCATTGAGCTCTAAGAGCTCAGGGGGGCTTGGGGTACTTCTTGGAGCAACAAATGACCATAGGGCAACTCACCCTCCCCTAATGGTGCACTGTGTATAGGATGAATGGTTCAGCCTTCCCCTGTGATACCCCGTGGCGACTTATGGATAAGATGAGTGGTTCTCCTGTCGATGCATCCTACCCATGTAGTCTGGGTCTCATGGGAAGTACCTCTCATCTGGCCAATGAGTAGGGAAATGGGGTTAGGGACCATAGTAGTACTATCGATGGATGCATCGTTGTATCTATCGTACTCCCTATGGTAGGATGACCTCCATTGATCTGGGATCAATTGGAACTGACTTCGGGTCAGTAAGAGTGATATAGCTCACTCTCTCTTGGAACTGATTTGGGATCAGTAAGAATGGTATGACACACTCTCTTCATATGGGACTGACTTCGGGTCACTAGAGAATGGTATGAGACATTCTCGATCAATTCTTCTTCTTCATGGTTCAACAGAGCAAAGCAGTGTAGGGCACTGTTGGCAGAGACAATACAGTTTGGCAGACAGATCAGCGAATGGAGTTTTCCTTAGTTGAGAGGAAGTGTTAAAATTGGCAACTAGGGCCAAACTTGATGTGGTCATCTTATTTATGGCAGCTAATATTTTTCTTGCATCCCTCTCATCAAGAGGTGTAGGATTGATATAAAGATCATCAGATTCCGATAACTATTCATGAAGATATGAATTTATTTGTGTTATGGGACAATTCGTCAAGGTTGGCTAGCAACCAAATAACCCCCACATGTGCTCAACGTTTTAGTATAAAAGGAGATGACTTGAGAGTCATTTCACACTCACTTCACTCTTGATTTCTCTCTACTCGCTTTGGGTTTTAGTGGAAGAGAAATCTAGGAGAGGAAGCCCTAAACATAGGAGGAAAGAAGCCTAAGCATGAAGGCCATAACACAGTCCTAGCACAGCCCTAGCCTATGACAACTCTACGCATGATCTAGAGGACGCAGTCATGTTAGGAAGAAGAGAAGCCCTAACACTATCAAGGAAGACAACCCTAACCTATACGCTGTTTGAGACAGCCCTTAGATGCTGACAAGGAGATGCCCTAGCCATTATAAAGAAGACCCTCATATGCTACCCTAACCTGGCTGATCTAAAGCTTATTCATTATGCCCTAAACGTTGGTCTATCTTGCCCTAGCTGCAGGTCCATGATGCCCTAGCCGCAGTCTACTTCAAGTGACTGAATTGTTGGATGGAGTGCCAAGGATCTAGGGCTGAGAGGGTAGGCTGCTAGGCCGAGTAGATGAGGAGCTAAACACTAGAAATTAAGTGACTATTTGGGCACATTGAGGAGACCGAAAGCTACAGCAAACTAGGCCGCATGCCATAGCAAGTTGTTGGAGTAATCTAGGGCTGCGTTGAGGTGGACAAACCCTCAAGAGGTCAACGTGGTATGGAGGAGCCTCTCCTAGGTTGGCCGTAACACTAGAGGGCTAGTCTTGCTAACTAACAATGGGACAACAATGCTAGTAGTGTGACAACATGATGCAACAATGTCACAAGGCATAACAATGCCACATAGGAGCAACAATGGCACAATGGGACAGCAGCAACAGCAGTGGCAAGCAAGGTGCAGCAAGCACATGGGGTAAGCATGGTGCTGCAAGCACATTGGGATAACATGGCAAGCAAGGTGCAACAAGCACATGGGGGCAAGCATGGTGCTGCAAGCACATTGGGACAACATGGCAAGCATGGTGCAGCAAGCACATGGGACAACAATGGCAAGCATGGTGCTGGAAGCACATGGGACAGCTGTATGGAAACATGGCGCAACAATGGCACATGGGACACTAATGGTACATGATGCAATTATTGAAGCATCATGAGATGCAGCATAGTGATAATGGGTGGAGCATGTTGCAACACAGTGAGGTGCAACATGATGATAAGGAGTAGCACAATGATAGGTGCAGTATGGTGATGGAGTCACCATGGAGAATCACTTGAAGCAACATGTCTTAACTGAATTCAACTACCTCATGTATCATCTTCTTAGAGATGATCTATGCTATTATTTAGATAAGTCATAGTGTTGACTTTTGTTGTAAATGTACTATCTCTCTCTCTCTCTGCTGAACTATTGAAGAACATATAAGAAGAATTGATCAAGGGTTTCCCCACATTAGGTTTTGTCCCTGGCTAGCGCCACATCTTGCGTCCTCTTTGTCTTGGATTGTCTTTTGCAATTTATGTTTATGTTCTATCTGCAATTTACTATTATGTTGATGTGATTGCTAATCTGGAAAAGATATTGAGCTAACTGTGAAAATTGAAATAAATTGCTCTAAGCATAGAACATACCTAATCTCAACACCCTCTGCTACCACTGCGTTGCTGCAACCTCTTCTGTGCCTCTTGCACTGCTGCAACCTCCTTTGTGCTGCTACAAACTTATGCACTCTAGCACTGCATTGTCGCTCCATCACACCTTACTCCACCCAACACCTGTCATCATGCTACTTTCGTTAAGGGCTCCCGTAGCCATATGTGATCCAAGAGTTTGGGCACCTCAAGGATCCTGCCCTTGCATGTATTCCTCTCGACTACAACTCTATGTCTCTGTACCTCTTCTCTAAATGCGCATGCGCACTCATGGCACAATCGTCATCAGTCTCGACATCCTTATCCGCCTTCGCTGGAGAAACCTTTGAGTCAGAAGATTCTCCCTTGCCTTTCTTCCTAGGGCACTAACAGGCATAATGTCCTAGTTCCCCATAGTTGAAGGACTTGACCTTGGAGATCTCTTTCTTTCTTCCTCTTCTGAACCCCCTGTTGTCCCGCTGATGCTAGAGCTCCATCGTCCTCCTCCTCTTTCTTGATTCGAACTCCCTTACATCTACTCCCCGCCTTGGTCAATCTCCTAAGCTCTTCCTGTCGAAGAGCTGCCCACATCTCCTCCCAATTGGGGAGAGTCGCTCTGCCCAAATTTTTTTGGACAAATGTCTCCCAATCCTCAAAGACTACATTCAGAGCAGTCCCGACCAAGAACTCTGGATCCAGTGTAGACCCCACGAAAGTAAGTTGGTCACGAATTCCTTGCAACCTGAGAAAGAATGGATCTATCTCCTCTCCTTTTTGCATTTGATATGACCTCGGTTGATTTTCCAATAACATCTTCCGCTCCACAAAAGAGCCCCTGGTATAAGGTGGTCAACGTCTGCCACATCTCCCTTGTTGTGTTCTTCTCAACAATATGTGGTATGACATGATCCTTGACCCCGTCTAAGATCATGCATCTCGCCTTCGCCTGGGCCTCCTCATACTTCTCATTTGAATTCGGATCAATTGGGACAGCTACTGCGTTTTCAATGCATAGTCCTTGATGCGATGTTTATCCAGGATTTCCAGGATCTTGGCCTTCCAGATGACAAAATTGGAAGCCCCATCCAATCTGGCATAATCCCTCAATTCGTTCACTGCCATCTCTGCTCCTCTCTAGACCCCCTCTGAGTCCTGATTTCCCTCTAGGAAATCTTCCGGCCAACTGTCGAATCACTCCTCTCCAATCCTCCCTTGTCGCTGCAACCCGAATCTAGATTTCATGGCTAGAAATCTATAAAGGTAATGCTTCCCTCTACCTTGGTTCAGTCTCCTTAGACACTATTCTGTACGGACAGAAACAACGTCCCACCAGCTCCTCAAATCAAAATCTGCACAACTCCCTTAGCCCTGGCAACTGAATAATCTGAGCCCTTCAGGCTCTTCGCAATCACTGTGTGGCCTGAATCAACTCCTCCCGGCCAACTGCGTCAATCCTTCTTGGCACAGAAAGATGACGTGCCTCTGAGTGAGCCTCATTTGCCCCCCCTTTGCCTCTGTGCTGGCCCTTCTCCTAGCTCAAAGTGCTGAAGTAAGCACTGTGTGAACCTCTGCGTTACCCTCCTGCACTAAGTCACTCTTCCTCTTGCCTCTTCAGCTCTAGAACAATGTTGCCTCTCGAAACAACTATTTCTCTACGACAAATTCTCAGATTTCCCGGTTGGTGTCTTCATTCGCCTATGATCTATAATCACTCTGATACCATGTGAAAATTCTTGAATCTAACACATTAAAAACCCCTACTGCAATTACTGGTTTACAATCTCCTACTTGTTCTTTACATTAACAAGTTATTTAATTGCATAAAAATCAAAGTAAACACTATTGCACCCTTCACAAATATACATATCATACACTAAATAAACTGAGACAATAACACAACAGACACCGTCATTTTCGGACAATCATCCCTAGAAAAACCCAATTCAGAAAAACCGGTGCAGCATAAAGAGAGTTTGTATTATTAACCAGATTTCGTGAATACAACAAGGGTGCCATAAATGGCTCACCCAACAGAGAATATCTTCGGCATTAGTACCTCTATCTAGAGTCAGATATTCCAGCAAATCAGCAACCGGATGATCAAACCATACAGCGACTCCAGCTATTCCCTATGATGGACAGCAAAAGCTGCTCCAAGCACTGCTCAGGAACTGCGTCACTCTTCCAGTAGCTGTGTCACCCTATCCCGGCTCAGAATCTGCCAATATACTCCCATTTCGCCCCACAAAATCTCCTCAGCGCTACCTGTGAGGCCTAGCATCAGCCTCTACGGCTTTTGTGTCCTCTACATTAGCTCTACGGCCTCTACGTCAGCCCTTCTAGGGCCTGCATTGTCTCTCTCGGCACTGCACTGCCTCTCTGCTATGTATTCTTCAGCCCCGGATGAAAATCCCTTACTGAACTGCCACTCACTGCAACTCTGATCACTAACTCGATTTCCTCAGCAAACCTCGCCCTAGAAAATCAAATTCTTGATCTCTCTTGGTGTGTCTCCAACTGACCCTCACGTCTCCTCTAATACTTTTCCTGTTGACGAATAAACAGTCGAGATTAAGTCCTTAATCAATGGCTAAGATTAAATTAGACTTGATCCTCATCTCTTAGAACTTTCTCACCCATTTCTTATTAATACACATTAATATTTTTATTTTCCTAAGCTTAGACTTAGGAACCCATTAAAAATATTAATTATTTTAATAACTCCTCATCCGAGTGAAATTTGTCCAAATGATTTCCGAGTCTTGGAGATCTCATGTGCCTTAGCCTCTCCACCAATTTTCAAGGCCAGAGCACACCCAATGCTACCAAAAATAAATACTCCCTCTTAGCAAAGAATGTGCTCTAGCAATGCTTCACCATAGAAGCATCACACTAATCCTCCGCATCGGTCCTCTATGTTGATGCTTGGCCTACTGCCCTACATCCACTACACTGTTGCTTCCTGTACTGCTACCCATGACATTTCCACTACCACTACTACATTTGTACTACAGCTCCCTCTCAACATGCTGCATCATGTTGCCCATAGCACTGCCACTACTAACTGCTGCACTACAGCTCAGTTACCAAGAAGTAGGTAACTGACTTCACCCATAAAGAAAGATCCGTGGCAAAGCTTTAGAGATGTAAGCCACTTCAAAATAGCATATCGAATGAGACATTTTCATCATACGACTGGCGAGCAATGTTGTCGCAAAGTTCAAGCTCGTTAAAAAATAAACTCTCCACGAGCAGTTTTAGCGCATAGTTCATGCTCGTTAAAAAATAAACATAAGTCATGAGCAAGTGTTTCTCCCCGCGTTTAAGCTCATTAAAAAATGAACGGGTAAATAACCATTGTGAATGCCTTATCGCCAGCTTTTGAGCCTTGGTCGAGTTCTCGCCATCACCTCCACTCTGTTTTTAGCCAATCATTCACCCCCATATGATTGTTTACCCCTTCGAGGAACATCTGCGAAGAGTGATTCTGCTAGCCATCCTTGTAACACTGCCGTGATTGGAAAATTCCAAACCTTACCTGGAATCAGCTACTACACGAAACCATCACTCGTTCCTCGAAAACGAGTCTTCTTTAAACTCTTTTCACCTGACTCGTAAAATATGAAAAGATTGTCGAGCGATTGGCCTCTCCGGCTCGTTAAAAAGCATCGGAAGTGCTATCCCTCCTCTACATTTTAATCTTTTTGGACCTGGGGGATTATTACACAAAAAGATCAAGCGCTTGTCTTGTTCGGCTCGTTAAAACTATCAAAAATTCATCCCTTTTATATTATTTTACGCTTTTTCGGACTTAAGAGATTATACAACGAAAAAGAATCTTCGGAGTCTTCTTTCCGTTTCTTTCAGACTCTCTAATATTGAAAGAGACCGAGTTATCTTTGTCGTTAAACTCGTTAAACTAAATAGCGACAAACTCGTCCAACAAGACGAGAACGAGTTTCACTGTCGCTAGGCTCGCTAAAATATAGCGACAGTTTCACCCATCCTAGTAAGTTTGGAAGCCTCGTGATCCTAAAGCTACCTCTGCTACTATTTTGTGCTCTCTCTGCTGCCACTGCGTTGTTGCAACCTCTTATGTGCCTTTTGCACTGCTGCAACCTCCTCTGCTGCAACCTCTTATGTGCCTCTTGCACTGCTGCAACCTCCTTTGCATTGCTACAGACTTATAAACTCTTGCATTGCCTTGCCACTCCATCACACCTTACTCCACCCAACACCTGTCATCATGCTACTGTCATTATGGGCTCCCATAGCCGTATGTGATCCAAGATTTTGGGCACCTCAAGGATCCTGTCCCTGCATGTAGTCCTCTCAACTACTACTCTATGTCTCCCCACCTATTCTCTAGAGGCGCATGAGCACTCATGGCACAATCGTCATCAGTCTCGACATCCTTCTCCGCCTTTGCTAGGCTAACCTTTGAGTCGGAAGCTTCTCCCTTGCCTTTCTTCCTAGGGCACTAAGAGGCACAATGTCCTAGCTCCCCACAATTGAAGCACTTGACCTTGGAGATGTCTTTCTTCTTCCTCTTTTGAACCTCCTGTTGTCCCACTAATGCTAGAGTTGCATCCTCGTCTTCTTTCTTGATTCGAACTCCCTTAACCCTACTCCCCGCCTTGGTAAATCTCCTGAGCTCTTCTTGTCGAAGAGTTGCCCACATCTCCTCCCAACTAGGGAGAGTCACTCTGCCCAAAATTCTTTGGACAAATGTCTCCCAGTCCTTAGAGACTGCATTCATAGCAATCTTGACCATGAACTCAGGATCTGATGTAGACCCCAAGAAAGAAAGTTGGTCGCGAATTCCTTGCAACCTAAGAAGAAACAGATCTATCTCCTCTCCTTTCTATATCTAATATGACCTCAGCTGATTTTCCAATAACATCATACGCTCCACGGAAGAGCCCTAGTATAAGGTGGTTAGCGTCTGCCACATCTCCCTTGTCGTGTTCTTCTCAGCAATATGTGCTATGACATGATCCTTGACCCCGTCTAAGATCATGCATTTTGCCTTCGCCTCGGCCTCCTTATACTTCTCATTTCCATTCGAGTCAACTGGGACAACTACTATTTTCAAGGCATAGTCCTTGATGCGATGTTTATCCAGGATTGTCAGGATCCTAGCCTTTCTAATGACAAAATTGGAAGCCCCGTCCAATCTGTCCTGATCCCTTAATCCGTTCGCTGCCATCTCTGCTCCTCTTCTCTAGACTCCCTCTAAGTCCTGATTTCCCTTTAGGAAATCCTCCAGCCAACTGCGAATCACTCCTCTCCAATCCTCCTTTGTTGCTGCAACCCGGATCTAGATTTCTTGGCTAGAAATCTGTAAAGGTAATGCTTCCCTCTACCTTGGTTCAGTGTCCTTCGACAATATTCTGTATAGACAGAAACAACGTCCCACTAGCTCCTCAAATCAAAATCTGCACAACTCCCTTAGCCCTGGCAACTGAAGAATATGAGCCCTTCAGGGTCTTCACAATCACTGTGTGGCCTAAATCAGCTTCTCCTGGCCAACTGCGTCAATCCTTCTTGGCATAGAAAGATGACGTGGCTCTGAGTGAGCCACATTTGCCCCCCCTTTGCCTCTGCACTAGCCCTTCTCCTAGCTCAGAGTGCTGACGCAAGCACTATATGAACCTCTGCATTACCCTCCTACACTGAGTCACTCTTCCTCTTGCCTCTTCAACTCTAGAACAACATTATCTCTCGGAACAGTTGCTTCTCTGCGACAAATTCTCAAATTTCTCGGTTGGTGTCTTTAGTCGCCCATGATCTGCAATCGCTCCAATACCATGTAAAAATTCTTGAATCTAACACATTAGGAACCCCTACTGCAATTACTGGTTTACAATCTCTTACTTGTTCTTTACATTAACAAGTTATTTAATTGCATAAACATCGAAGTAAACACTATTGCAACCTTCACAAATATATAGATCATACACTGAAAAAAACTAAGACAATAACACAAGAGACACCGTTATTTTTGGACAATCATCCCCAGAAAAACACAATTTGGGAAAACCATTGCAACATATAGAGAGTTTGTATTATTAATCAGATTTCGTGAATACAATTAGGGTGCCAAAAATGGCTCACCCAACAGAGAATATCCTTGGCATTAGTACCTCTATCTAGAGACAGATAATCTATCAAATCAGCAACCGAATGATCAAACCCCACAGCGACTCTAGTTGTTCCCTATGCTGGTGTAATATTCCTAATTAGCCATGGCTAATTGGAATATTCGATTTTGCTCAATTTTGCCTTCTATAGTTATTTGTAAATAAAAAGGTGAGGAAAAGGGGACATAACTCACTTTTAGAATAAAAGTCACTTCCTAGTAGCACAATGTTGTGACTTAAAGCGGAGCCAAGGGGGCCAAAGGACCACGCAGAGATGGGGCCCACGCAGACACTTGGAGGGACTGCGTAGATGGGAAAAGGAACACATGGCAAGAGGAGATTACGTTGGAGGAGGTGAGCCTTGGGATTGAGAGAGGCCAATGCTATAAAGGACAGAGGAGCCTCCTCATTTTGGCATTCAGTTATGAGCATTTGAGCTAGTCACTTCAGCTTGGAGCACGCTGGTTGTTTAGCATCTCTGCAACATTGTTTAGTGCATTGAGTGTCTCCGTTCGGAGATCTCACCCTTAGCCCCGGGGGTCTTCAAGTGCCTACTCGGGCAAGGTAATTTCAGCAGTCTTGTTGCAGTAGTTTCGATCTTTGGCATTGAGGTGGAGCTGAGCATTGGAGGACTGCGCAGTCTTGAGAGAGAGAAGGTGCAGTTTTCTATGGGAAGTTACGGATTGGGGGTTTGTGGAGGAGTTGAGCTGGGAGATTGAGCAAGAGATCAGCTCTTGCATATTGGAGGAGATTGGCAGAGTTTCAGGCAATATTTTGGAGGATTCTACTCAGTGGCAGCGCAAGGCCTTGAGGGATTGCGTGATTCCCCAAGGGGGCGATTTTCGGCGGTCGGCCATTTCAGAAAAGTTTTCTGGGTTTTTCTGGGTTTTCTGAGTAGAGTCTGATTCCAGAGTTTTAGCATTTTCTGAGGGGAACAGTCCCAAATCCTCATTTGATTTCCAGTAGTAGCAATAGCACGACGGTTTCCCAGCAGCATCCACGCAATTCAGAGAGAGGCCATTCCTTCGCTATTTTGAGTGTATTTCTTCACTTGCCTGGCGCAAGTCGACGTGCCATCTTTCTGAGCACCTCCTGTACTCATTCCATTACTCAGTGTAATAAAATGGCTTAGCATTTCTCTCTGCATTTCTCGAGTCTCTGCTTATATTTCATGTTTACATTATTACATGTTGCACCACTGTTATTTTTATCATTTTGAGCTTCTTGGATATTATATCATTTGTGTGTATTTGGTTGGAGTTTACTGGGGTATTGGGGAATATATCTAAAACGGGATATTACAGTGGGACAATGAACGCTGCTCCAAGTGCTACTCAGGAACTATCACTCTTCCAAGAGCTACGTCACCTTATCCCAGCTTAGAATCTGCTGAACTGCTCCTAGTCTACCCCACAAAATCTTCTCAGTGCTGCCTTTGAGGCTCGGCATCAGCCTCTATGGCTTTTGTGTCACCTGCGTCAGCCTTCTGCGTCCTCTGCGTCTTCTGCGTAAGCTCTTCTAGGGCCTACAATGTCTCTCCTAGCACTGCACTACCTCTCTGTGTTAATTTTAGGTATGTTCTATGCTAGAGCAATTTATTTAAGTTTTCACAGTTAGCAATCACATCAACATTAAAGTAAACTGCAGATAGAACATAAATAAAAATCGCAGAAGACAAGCCAAGACAAGAGGACACAAGATGTGGCACTAGCCAAGGACAAACCCCAATGTGGGAAAACCCTTGATCAATTCTTCTTTTATGTTCTTCAAAGTTCAGTAGAGAGATAGTACATTTACAATAGAAGTCAACACTTTGACTTATCTAGATCTGAGCAGAGATCATCTCCTATAACGATGAGATCAATTGAAGACATTCTCCTTCAACTGATTCTCCAAGGTGACGGCTTCACCTATCGTAGTGCTGCCTTTCATCCATTTGTTGCATATAACTGTGTGACATCATTCTGGACTGTCACATGTGTTGAACCTTGATGACTAAGCTGCTCCTGCTTTCATCATCATGCTGCTCATTATTTATCATGCCCACTGTTTCATTCATCATCATGCTGCCCTTGCTAATGTGCCCATCATGCATCGTCATGCCTTCCACTAAGATCATCATGATGCACATTCACATTAGTGCCATCGAGATCAAGCTTGTGAGATTATCTTTAATACCACCATTCACTTAGATATGAGAGTTATATCGAGATCAAGTAATGATCCTCTAACTGTCATAACACTGCAATGAGATATATTATGAAATCATAATGATCTGTCCTTCTGTTTCAAACTCTAACCACTGTTGGCTGTTATGCTGAGACAGCTACAGGAATACCACTTAGATCTTCATTAATGGTATGCCAAGATTGTAACTAAGATCTGAGACTATAACCAGACAGTGACCATTATAAAGAGACTACGTAGAACTATCTTTATGATCTGCATGTGAGCGCCTTCATGAAAAACGTTCTCCATAGCTGCGTATCGACCTGCGTATGAGACTCTTGATTGCGGCTCTTACGTGTTTGGCTGTGGCTCTCACATTATCACTGCAACTGTCTCTCATTGCGGCTTCATCTTACTACGTCTGGCATCCATGCCTGCAGCTGCCTCTCACTGCGGCTTCATTTCACTGTGGCTGCCATCCTTGATTGCGGCTGCTCAGCTCACCTTCCTCCATTGACTGCGGCTTACTGCGGCTCCCTTCCCATGTTGGACTGTGGTTACGACTGCAGCTTCATGACTTGCATATTAGGCTACTAGTTAGCGTATTAGGGCCTCCGTAAAAGGCTTCTGGACATCGTATTTAGGGTCTCCGTATGGGACATCTGGACAGCATATTTAGGGCATCACTTGACTGTGTTCAGGGCTGTTCTATTGATAGCGTGTAGGGACTGCATTTAGGGTAGGTAAGATCTCCCTTAACTGCGGCTGGAATCCTCTCCCTTCATCTGCGCCTTAATGTCTCTCATGACTGTAATTTAGGGCTTCACTTGTAGGCCAGCGTATAACCCTTGATGTCTCTCTCCTGCACCAAAAACCCAAGACATGGAGACTAGGAGATCACACCAAGAATGATTGTCCAAATGACTTCAAGTCCTTACTAATTTATACTAAAACGTAGATGATGAATAGGCATGACTATTAGGCTTCTAAGTCTACTCAAGTTGCAGGTCGGCTTGATAATAATTTCATAATCAAAATAAATTCATATCTCCATAAATGCTTATCGGAATCGAATGATTATTAGATCAATCCTACACCTCTCGATGAGAGGGTTCCAATAAAAATATCAGCTGCCATAAATAAGATGACCCACATGGAGTTTGGCCCTAGTTGCCAATTTTAACACTCCCTCTCAACTAGGGAGAACTCCATCCATTGATCCATATGTCCGACTGTACTATCTTTGCCATCAGTGCCCTGCACTGCTCTGCTCAAATTTGCTCAGCTCTGCTAGCTCTGCTTAGCTCTTCTCAGCTCTGCTAGCTCTCCTCTGCTCTACTCATCTTTGTTGGCTCTGCTCTGCTCTACTGGCTTTGCTCAACTCTACTGGATCTGCTTTGCTCTGCTCAGCTTTGCTGGCTCTGCTCTGCGCTGCACAGCTCTGCTGGCTTCACTTAGCTCTGCTCAGCTCTGCTGACTTTGCTCTGCTCTGCTCAGCTCTATTGGCTCTGCTCCGCTGAACCATGAAGAAGAATTGATCTGAGAACATCTCATACCATTCTCCACTGACCTGAAGTTAGTATCACACTGCATACCACTGGTCCCAAACCAGTCTCAACTGACCCAAAGTCAGCGTCATAGTGGGTACCACTCCTACTACTAGTCCCAGACCAGCATCATCAGTCTCAGAGAGTGTACCGCTAGTCCCAGACCACTCTCAATTGACCCGAAGTCAACGTCATAGTTTGTACCACTCTCACTGGTCCCAGACCAGTCCTCCACTGACCCAAAGTCAGTATCAGACTATGTACCACTGGACCCAGACTAGTCTCAACCGACCCGAAGTCAGCGTCATAGTGGGTACAACTCCTAGAACTAGTCCTAGACCAGTATCATTGATCCCAGATCAATGAAGGTCGTCCTAGCATAGGGAGTACAGTAGATACAACGATGCATACATTGGTACTACTATGGTCCCTATCCACATTTCCCTTCTCATTGATCAAATGAGAGGTACTTCCCATGAGTCCCAGACTGCATGGGTAGGATGCCTCGACAGAAGAACTAATCAATCCTGTCCTCACAGGAGAACTAATCATCCTGCTACACAATCCTCATGGAGAACACATCATCCAGACCTCACAGGAGGACTAATGATTCTGCTACACAGTCGTCATGGAGAACACATCATCCAGACCTCACAGGAGAACTAATCATCCTGCTACACAGTCGTCATGGAGAGCACATCATCCAGACCTCACAGGAGAACTAATCATCTTGCTACACAGGAGAGTGAATCATACTGTCCCACAAGAGAGCGAATCATCTTGTCCCACAAGAGACTGAATCATCTTGTCCACGAAGAGTGAATCATCCTGTCTACAAGAGAGCGAATCATCCTGCCCCACAAGAGAGCGAATCATCCTGTCTCACAAGAGAGCGAATCATCTTGTCCACAATGCGCACCACCATGGGAGGGTGAGTCACCCTGTGATCGTATGTTGCTTCAATAAGAACCGCAAGCCCCCAAAGCTCCCAGAGCTCAATGTATGCAAAATGTAGAACCATTTTACAAGGGTCTCTCGAAGACTCCAAGTCGTTCGGTAAAATCACAAATTTGATCTTTCCCGGGGGCCCTGACAAAGTGTAGCGACCTGTACATCATCTCAGTGCGATGGAGCCTCCTTGCTCATCGACTTACCGTATCCCAGATAAGGCAGTATCTGATGTCTATTTGTTGGAGCATTCATTGAATACAGGATTCCTCAATAATCGAATCCCACCTCTGGTTGTCACAGAGAATCACAGTGGTATTCATCATGTGTACTCACTCAAGAGTTTCCACAACCAAGAAACTTCATATGAGGTCATACTCGTAGTTATGTATCCGGTCTTAGTGGTACTTATAACACCCGACTTCTGCTTCCTACTCATCCATGATATCGAAGCAGAATCCAAAGAGAACCAGCACTGAAAAGTGCTCTAGGGGTCCTCCACACTGTCTGCCGAGTCAGAATTTGAATAATCATGTAGTGTTCATATTTCCGACAGTGTATCTCAATCCATGAGAGATTGTGCCCCGAAGATATCTCAGAAGATTCTTGGCACCAATCCAGTGAAGCTCAACCAAATATGAGCTCACCATGCTAACTGCAAAACATATGTCTAGAATCCAACTCCCTCTTACTTCTGCAAATGAGAGGGTCTACACCTGTCAGAAATAGTTCGTTCGCATAAGGTGCCAGTATGAGAGGTCTATCATCCATAACCTTTGAGTAATGGTTTGGGTTGGTTTCACTCCTAGTGAATCTCAGTTTCATCAAACAGCTATCAATCCTCTCATACTACGCCCGAGGTGTTTTTCTTCAAGCCATAGAGGGCTTTCTCCCATCTGTATACATGAGATTCCCGTTCATGAATCTCAAACTCCACAGGTTGTTCCAAACGTGTGGACCTGCTACATGAGGGGAATGGTCCCCTTGTAAGATTTTCCTTCAGTACATCTTAGACATATACCTTCATGCTCTTTTTGAATTCAGGCATCCCGGTCACCATCTGACTCACAGACCTCCGGTGCTGAGTCAATCGACATGGTCCCTAGTGGACTTTATACAAACTTGAATTCTAAAACATCTTTGAAAAATCTATTTTCAAACACGTACCTTTCCATCGATGAGTGCCACCATGCAACCTTTGACTTCCATTTCCGAGATGGACACCAGGTTCTTCTTGCGAGTAGGTACATAAAAGAGATTCCGGGGTTCCTTGCTTTCTTTGAAGAGTCGACCATTTCCTTGACGACCTACATTACTTATCATTCCTCTGATCATCAAAGATGTCCCTGGAATGATTATTATCTTCAATAAGAGATGTGTCCCAGTCCTTTAGACACTCCTTTCCATGATGGTCGAACTTATTGCAACCGAGGCATCTGCCTTTCCTTCCACCCTTAGATCCGAACTTCCCAATGAAGTGATCTTTAGATGAGCCATCAAAAACTTCCGCTATGCCATTCTGATAATATGCTCTGCTTCGAATTCACCCTTTGTGAACTTAGAAGAGAGATGTGGAACCCACTGATCCTTTTGTCTTGTCCCTATTGTCTTTGGTGATTGCTCTTTCACTCTTGCTTGGGCATTGCCTTCACCTCAGCTTTGATTCCATGTTAATTTTAGGTACGTTCTATGCTAGAGCAATTTATTTAAGTTTTCACAGTTAGCAATCACATCAGCATTAAAGTAAACTACACATAGAACATAAATAAAAATCGCAGAAGACAAACCAAGACAAGTGGACACAAGATGTGGCGCTAGCCAAGGACAAACCCCAATGTGGGGAAACCCTCGATCAATTCTTCTTTTATGTTCTTCAAAGTTCTGCAGAGAGAGTACATTTACAACAAAAATCAACACTTTGACTTATCTAGATTTCAGCAGAGATCATCTCCTATAACGATGAGATCAGTGGAAGACATTCTGCTTCAACTGATTCTCCACGGCGACGACTTCACCTATCGTAGTGCTGCCTTTCGTCCATTTGCTGCATATAACTGTGTGACACCATCTTGGACTGTCACGTGTTCAACATTGATGACCGAGCTGCTTCTGCTCTCATCATCATGCTGCTCATTATTTATCATGTCCACTGTTTCATTCATCATCATGCTTCCCTTGCTAATATGCCCATTATGCATCATCATGCCTTCCGCTGAGATTATCATGATGCACATTCACATTAGTGCGATCGAGATCAAGCTTGTGAGATCATTTTTAATACCACCATTCACTGAGATATGAGAGTTATATCGAGATCAAGTAATGATCCTCTAACTGTTATAAGACTGCAACAAGATATATTATGTAATCATAGTGATCTGTCCTTTTGTTTCAAACCCTAACCACAACTGGCCATTACGGTGAGACAGCTACAGGAATACCACCTGGATCTTCATCAATGGTATACCAAGATTGTAACTAAGATCTAAGACTATAACCAGATAGTGACCATTATAAAGAGACTGCGTATAACTGTCTTTATGATCTGCGTATGAGTGCCTTCACGAACAACGTTCTCCATAACTGCGTATGGACCTGCGTATGAGAGTCTTCACTGCAGCTCTTACGTGTTTGGCTGTGGCTCTCACATTATCATTGCGGTTGCCTCCCATTGCGGCTTCATCTTAATGAGTTTGCCATCCACGCCTGCGGCTCCACTTCACTGCAGCTGCCTCTCACTACGGCTTCATTTCACTGTGGCTGCCATCCTTGACTACGGCTGCTGCAACACACCTTCCTCCATTGACTACGGCTTACTACGGCTCCTTTTCCATGCTGGACTGTGGTTATGACTGCAGCTTCATGACCTGCGTATTAGGCTACTGGTCAGCATATTGGGGCCTTCGTATAAGGCTTTTGGACAGCATATTTAGGGTCTCTGTATAGGACATTTGGACAGCGTATTTAGGGCATCACTTAACTACATTCAGGTCTATTCTATTCATAGCATGTAGGGACCTTCATGACTATGTTTAGGGTAGGTAAGATCTCCCTTAACTGAGGCTGGAATCCTCTCCCTTCATCTGCGCCTTAATGTCTCTCATGACTGTAATTTAGGGCTTCACTTGTAGGCTAGCATATAACCCTTGATGTCTCTCCTGTACCAAAAACCCGAGATGTGGAGACGAGGAGATCACACCAAGAATGGTTGTTCAAATGACTTCAAGTCCTTACCAATTTATACTAAAACGTAGATGATGAATAGGCATGACTATCAGGCTTCTGAGCCTACTCAAGTTGCAGGTCAGCTTGATAATAATTTCATAATCAAAATAAATTCATATCTCCATAAATACTTATCCGAATCGGATGATCTTTAGATCAATCCTACTCCTCTCGATGAGAGGGATCCAATAAAAATATCAGCTATCATAAATAAGATGAACCACATGGACTTTGGCCCTAGTTGCCAATTTTAACACTCCCTCTCAACTAGGGAGAACTCCATCCGCTAATCCATATGTCCGACTGTACTATCTTTGCCATCAGTGCCCTACACTGCTCTGCTCAGCTCTGTTGGCTCTGCTCTGCTCTACTCAGCTTTGTTGGCTCTAGTTTGCTCTGCTCAGCTCTGCTAGCTCTGTTCTGCTTTTCTCAGCTCTGCTAGCTTTGCTCTGATCTACTCAGCTCTGTTGGCTCTACTCTATTCTTCTCAGCTCTGCTAGCCATGCTCTGCTTTGCTCAGCTCTGCTAGCTCTGCTCTGCTGAACCATGAAGAAGAAGAATTGATCGAGAATGTCTCATACCATTCTCCACTGACCTAAAGTCAGTCTCAAAGTGTGTACCATTGGTCCCAGACCAGTCTCAACCGACCCAAAGTCAGCATCATAGTGGGTACCACTCCTACTACTAGTCCCAAACCAGTATCATCAGTCTTAGAGAGTGTACCACTGGTCCCAAACCAGTCTGAAGTCAGCGTCATAGTATGTACCACTCTCACTGGTCCTAGACCAGTCCTCCACTGACCCAAAGTAAGTCTCAAAGTACCTACCACTGGTCCCAGACTAGTCTCAACTGACCCGAAGTCAGCGTTTTAGTGGGTACAACTCCTACAACTGGTCCCAGACCAGTATCATTGACCCTAGATCAATGAAGTTCATCCTAGCATAGGGAGTACGATAGATACAACAATGCGTCCATCGGTACTACTATGGTCCCTATCCTCATTTCCCTGCTCATTGATCAGATGAGAGGTACTTCCCATGAGTCCCAGATTGCGTGGGTAGGATGCCTCGACAGGATAACTAATCAATCATGTCCTCACTAGAGAACTAATCATCCTGCTACACAATCGTCATGGAGAACACATCATCCAAACCTCACAGGTGGACTAATCATCCTGCTATAGAGTTGCCATGGAGAACACATCATCTAGACCTCACAAGAGAACTAATCATCCCGCTACACAGTCGTCATGGAGAACACATCATCCAGACCTCACAGGAGAACTAATCATCTTGCTACACAGGAGAGCGGATCATCCTGTCCCACGAGAGAGCGAATCATCTTGTCCACAGGAGAGCGAATCATCCTGTCCACAAGAGAGCAAATCATCTTGTCCCACAAGAGAGCGAATCATCCTGTCAATAATCGAATCCCACATCTGGTTGTCACAGAGAATCACAGTGGTATTCATCATGTGTACTCATTGAAGAGTTTCCACAACCAGGCAACTTCATACGAGGTCATACTCGTAGTTATGTATCCAGTCTTAGCGGTACTTATAACAACCGACTTCTGATTCTTGCTCATCCATAATATCAAAGCAGAATCCAAAGAGAACCAGCACTGAAAAGTGCTCTAGTGATCCTCCACACTGCCTGCCCAGTCCGAATTCGAATAATCATGCAGTGTTCATATTTCCGGCAGTGTATCTCAATCCATGAGAGATTGTGCCCCGAAGATATCTCAGAAGATTCTTTGCAGCAAACTAGTGAGGCTCAACCAAATATGAGCTCACCATGCTAACTACAAAACATATGTCTAGAATCCAACTCCCTCTTACTTCTACAAATGATTGGGTCTGCACCTGTCAGAAATAGTTCGTCCACATAAGGTGTCAGTATGAGAGGACTATCATCCACAACCTTTGGGTAATGGTTTGGATTGGTTTCACCCCTAGGGAATCTCACCTTCATCAAACAGCGATCAATCCTATCATACTACGCCCGGGATGTTTTGCTTCAAGCCATAGAGGGCTTTCTTCCATCCGTATACATGAGATTCCCGTTCATGAATCTCAAACTCCACAGGTTATTTCAAACCTGTGGACCTGCTACATGAGGGGAATGGTCCCCTTGTAAGATTTTCCTTCGGTACATCTCAGACATGTACCTTCATGCTCTTTTTGAATTCAGGCATCCCAGTCACCATCTGACTCACAGACCTCCGGTGTTGAGTCAATGGACATGGTCCCCATTGGACTTGATACAACCCTAAATTCTAAAACATCTTTGAAAAATCTATTTTCAAACACGTACCTTTCCATCGATGAGTGCCACCGTGAAACCTTTGACTTCTATTTCCGAGATGGACACCAGGTTCTTCTTGCGATCATGTACATAAAAGAGATTCTGGGGTTCCTTGCTTTCTTTGAAGAGTCGACCATTTCCCTGATGACCTACATTACTTATCATTCCTCTGATCATTGAAGATGTCCCTGGAATGATTATTATCTTCAACAAGAGATGTGTCCCAGTCCTTCGGACACTCCTTCGCATGATGGCCGAACTTATTGCAACCAAGGCATCTGCCTTTCCTTCCACCCTTAGATCCAAACTTCCCAATGAAGTGATCTTTAGATGGGCCATCAGAAACTTCCACTACGCCATTCTGATAATATGCTCTGCATCGACTTCACCCTTTGTGAACTTGGAAGAGAGATGTGGAACCCATTGATCCTTTTGTCTTGTCCCTATTGTCTTTGGTGATTCCTCTTTCACTCTTTCTTGGGCATTGTCTTCACCTCAGCTCTGATTCCATGTTAATTTTAGCTATGTTCTATGCTAGAGCAATTTATTTAAGTTTTCATAGTTAACAATCACATTAGCATTAATGTAAACTGCAGATAGAACATAAATAAAAATCGGAGAAGACAAGCCAAGACAAGAGGACACAAGATGTGGCGCTAGCCAGGGACAAACCCCAATGTGGGGAAACCCTTCATCAATTCTTCTTTTATCTTCTTCAAAGTTCAGCAGAGAGATAGTGCATTTACAACAGAAGTCAACACTTTGACTTATCTAGATCTAAGTAGAGATCATCTCCTATAACAATGAGATCAGTTGAAGACATTCTCCTTCAATTGATTCTCCAAGGTGACGACTTCACCTATCATAGTACTACCTTTCGTCCATTTGCTGCATATAACTGTGTGACACCATCCTGTACTATCACGTGTGTTGAACCTTGATCACTGAGTTGCTCCTGCTCTCATCGTCATGCTGCTCATTATTTATCATGCCCATTGTTTCATTCATAATCATGCTTCCCTTGCTGATGTGCCTATCGTGCATCATCATGCCTTCCGCTGAGATCATCATGATGCACATTCACATTAGTGCCATCGAGATCAAGCTTGTGAGATCATCTTCAGTACCACCATTCACTGAGATATGAGAGTTATATCGAGATCAAGTAATGATCCTCTAACTGTCATAAGACTGCAACAAGATATATTATGAAATCATAGTGATTTGTCCTTCTGTTTCAAACCCTAACCACTGCTAGCCATTATGCTGAGACAACTACAGGAACACCACCTGGATCTTCATCAATGGTATGCCAAGATTGTAACTAAGATCTGAGACTATAACCAGACAGTGACCATTATAAAGAGACTGCGTATAACTGTCTTTATGATCTGCGTGTGAGTGCCTTCATGAACAGTGTTCTCCATAATTGCGCATGGACCTACATATGAAAGTCTTGACTACAGCTCTCACGTGTTTGGCTGCAACTCTCACATTATCACTGCGGCTGCCTCTAATTGTGGCTTCATCATACTGTGTCTACCATCCATGCCTCCGGCTCCACCACACTGCGGCTTCATTTCATTGTGGCTGCCATCCTTGACTGCAGCTTACTGCGGCTCCTTTTCCATGTTGGATTGTGGTTATGACTGCAGCTTCATGACCTGCGTATTAGGCTACTAGTCAGCGTATTAGGGCCTCCATATAAGGCTTCTGGACAACATATTTAGGGTCTCCGTATAGGACATCTGGACAGTGTATTTAGGGCATCACTTGACTGTGTTTAGGGTTGTTCTATTGACAGCGTGTAGGGACCTTCATGATTGCGTTTAGGGTAGGTATTCATCATGTGTACTCACTAAAGAGATTCCACAACCAGGCAACTTCATACGAGGTCATAGTCGTAGTTATGTATCCGGTCTCGACGGTACTTCTAACAACCGACTTCTGCTTCCTGCTCATCCATGATATCGAAGCAGAATCCAAAGAGAACCAGCACTGAAAAGTGCTCTACTGATCCTCCACATTGCCTGCCTAGTCAGAATTCGAATAATCATGTAGTGTTCATATTTCTGGCAGTGTATCTCAATCCATGAGAGATTGTGCCCCGAAGATATCTCAGAAGATTCTTGGCACCAATCCAGTGAGGCTCAACCAAATATGAGCTCACCATGCTAACTGCAAAACATATGTCTGGAATCCAACTCCCTCCTATTTCTGCAAATGAGAGGGTCTGCACCCGTTAGAAATAGTTTGTCCGCATAAGGTGTTGGTATGAGAGGTCTATCATCCACAACCTTTGGGTAATGGTTTGGATTGGTTTCACTCCTAGTGAATCTCAGCTTCATCAAACAACTATCAATCCTCTCATACTACGCCGGGGGTGTTTTGCTTCAAGCCATAGAGGGCTTTCTTCCATCTCTATACATGAGATTCCCGTTCATGAATCTCAAACTCCACGGGTTGTTCAAAACCTATGGACTTGCTACATGAGGGGAATGGTCCCCTTGTAAGATTTTCCTTCGGTACATCTCAGATATGTACCTTCATGCTCTTTTTGAATTCAGGCATCCTGGTCACCATTTGACTCACAGACCTCCAGTGCTAAGTCAATGAACATGGTCCCCAATGGACTTGATACAACCCTGAATTCTAAAACATCTTTGAAAAATCTATTTTCAAACATGTACCTTTCCACCGACGAGTGCCACGCTGAAACCTTTGACTTCCATTTCGGAGATCGGCACTAGGTTCTTCTTGCAATCAGGAAATAAAAGAGATTCTAGGGTTCCTTGCTTTCTTTGAAGAGTTGACCATTTCCTTGATGACCTGCATTACTTATCATTCCTCTAATCATTGAAGATGTCCTTGGAATGGTTATTATCTTCAACAAGAGATGTGTCCTAGTCCTTCGGACACTCCTTCGCATGATGGACGAACTTATTGCAACCAAGGCATCTGTGTTTCCTTCCACCCTTAGATCCGAACTTACCAATGAAGTGATCTTTAGATGGGCCATCAGAAACTTCTGCTACGCCATTCTGATAATATGCTCTACTTCGACTTAACCCTTTATGAACATAGAAGAGAGATGTGGAACCCATTGATCCTTTTCTCTTGTCCCTATTGTCTTTGGTGATTGCTCTTTCACTCTTGCTTGGGCATTGTCTTCACCTCAGCTCTGATTCCATGTTAATTTTAGCTATGTTCTATGCTAGAGCAATTTATTTAAGTTTTCACAGTTAGCAATCACATCAGCATTAAAGTAAACTGCACATAGAACATAAATAAAAATCGCAGAAGACAAACCAAGACAAGAGGACACAAGATGTGGCGCTAGCCACGGACAAACCCCAATGTGGGGAAACCCTTCATCAATTCTCCTTTTATGTTCTTCAAAGTTCAGCAGAGAGATGGTATATTTACAACAGAAGTCAACACTTTGACTTATCTAGATCTGAGCAGGGATCATCTCCTATAATGATTAGATCAGTTGAAGACATACTACTTCATCTGATTCTCCAAGGTGACGACTTCACCTATCGTAGCGCTCCCTTTCGTCCATCCTGGTTTGTCACATGTGTTGAACCTTGATGACTGAGCTCCTCCTGCTCTCATCATCATGCTGCTCATTATTTATCATGCCCACTGTTTCATTCATAATCATGCTTCCCTTGCTAATGTGCCCATCATGCATCATCATGCCTTCCACTAAGATCATCATGATGCACATTCACATTAGTGCGATCGAGATCAAGCTTGTGAGATCATCTTTAATACCAACATTCACTGAGATATGATAATTATATCAAGATCAAGTAATCATCCTCTAACTGTCATAAGATTGCAACGAGATATATTATGAAATCATAGTGATCTGTCCTTTTGTTTCAAACCCTAACCACTGTTGGCCATTATCCTGAGACAGCTACAAGAATACCACTTGGATCTTCATCAAAGGTATGCCAAGATTGTAACTAAGATTTGAGACTATAACCAGACGGTGACAATTATAAAGAGACTGCGTATAGCTGTCTTTATGATCTGCGTGTGAGTGCCTTCATGAACAGCGTTCTCCATAACTGCGTATGGACCTGCGTATGAGAATCTTGACTGCGGCTCTTACGTGTTTGGCTGCGGCTTTCACATTATCACTATGGCTGCCTCTCATTGCAGCTTCATCTTATTGTGTCTGCCATCCATGCCTCCGGCTCCACCTCACTGCGGCTGCCTCTCATTCTGGCTTCATTTCACTGTGGCTGCCATCCTTGACTACGGCTACTGCAGCTCACCTTCCTCCATTGACTGCGGCTTACTGCGGCTCCTTTTCCATGCTGGATTGTGGTTATGACTGTAGCTTCATGACCTGTGTATTAGGCTACTAGTCAGCATATTAGGGCCTCCGTATAAGGCTTCTGGACAACGTATTTAGGGTCTCCATATAGGACATCTGGACAACGTATTTAGGGCATCACCTGACTGTGTTCAGGATTGTTCTATTGACAGCATGTAGGGACCTTCATTACTGCATTTAGGGTAGGTAAGATCTTCCTTAATTGAGGCTGGAATCCTCTCCCTTCATCTGCGTCTTAATGTCTCTAATGACTGTAATTTAGGGCTTCACTTGTAGGCCAGCGTATAACCCTTGATGTCTCTCTCTTGCACCAAAAACCCAAGACGTGGAGAGGAGGAGATCACACCAAGAATGGTTCTCCAAATGACTTCAAGTCCTTACCAATTTATACTAAAATGTAGATGATGAATAGGCATGACTATTGGGCTTTTGAGCCTACTCAAGTTGCAGGTCGGCTTGATAATAATTTCATAATCAAAATTAACTCATATCTCCATAAATACTTATCGGAATCGGATGATCTTTAGATCAATCCTACACCTCTCAATGAGAGGGATCTAATAAATATATCTGCTGCCATAAATAAGATGACCCACATGGAGTTTGGCGCTAGTTGCCAATTTTAACACTCCCTTTCAACTAGGGAGAACTCCATCTGTTGATCCATATGTCCGACTGTACTATCTCTGCCATCAGTGCTCTGCACTGCTCTGCTCAGCTCTGCTAGCTCTGCTCAACTCTTCTCAGCTCTTCTCAGCTCTGCTGGCTCTGCTCTTCTGCTCAGCTCTGCTAGCTCTGCTCTGCTCTTCTCAGCTCTGCTCAGCTCTGCTTTGCTCTGCTCTGCTCTTCTCTGCTCTGCTTTGCTCAGCTCTGCTAGCTCTGCTCAGCTCTGCTGGCTTTGCTCTGCTCTGCTCTGCTCAACTTTGCTCTGCTCTGCTCAGCTATGTTGGCTCTACTAGCTCTGCTCTGCTGAACCATGAAGAAGAAGAAATGATCGAGAATGTCTCATACCATTCTCCACTGACCCTAAGTCAATCTCAGAGTGCGTACAACTAGTCTGAGACTAGTCTCAACCGACCCAAAGTCAGTGTCATAGTGGATGCCACTCCTACTACTGGTCCCAGACTAGTATCATCAGTCTCAGAGAGTGTACCACTGGTCCCAGACCAGTCTCAACCGACGCGAAGCTAGCGTCATAGTATGTACCACTCTCATTGGTCACAGACCAATCCTCCACTGACCCGAAGTCAGTCTTAGAGTATATACCACTGGTCCCAGACTAGTCTCAACCGACCCGAAGTCAGCGTCATAGTGGGTACAACTCCTACAACTGGTCCCAGACCAGTATCATTGATCTTAGATCAATGAAGTTCATCCTAGCATAGGGAGTACGATAGATACAGTGATGCGTCCATCGGTACTACTATGGTCCATATCCTCATTTCCCTGCTCATTGATCAGATGAGAGGTACTTCCCATGAGTCCCAGACTGCATGGGTAGGATGCCTCGCTAGGAGAACTAATCAATCCTGTCCTCACAGGAGAACTAATCATCCTGCTACACAATTGTCATGGAGAACACATCATTCAGACCTCAAGGAGGACTAATCATCCTGCTACACAGTCGTCATGGAGAACACATCATCCAAACCTCACAGGAGAACTAATCATCTTGCTACACAATCGTCATGGAGAACACATCATCCAGACCTCACAGGAGAACTAATCATCTTGCTACAAAGGAGAGCGAATCATCGTGTCCCACAAGAGAGCGAATCATCTTGTCCACAGGAGAGCGAATCATTCTGTACCACAAGAGAGCGAATCGTCTTGTCCACAGTGCGCACCACCAGGGGAGAGTGAGTCACCCTATGATCATATGTTGCTTCAATAAGAACCTCAAGCCCCCAGAGATTCTAGAGCTCAATGTATGCAACATGCAGGACTGTTTTACAAGGGTCTCTTGATGACTCCAAGTCGTTCAGGAAAATCACAAATTTGATCTTTCCCTAGGGCTCTGACAAAGTGTAGCAACCTGTACATCATCTCACTGCGATAGAGCCTCCTTGCTCATCGACTTACCATATCCCAGATAAGGCAGCATCTGATGTCTATCTGCTGGAGCAATCATTGAATACGGGATTCCTCAATAATCGAAACCCACCTCTGGTTGTCATAGAGAATCATAGTGGTATTCATCATGTGTACTCACTCAAGAGTTTCCACAGCCAGGCAACCTCATACGAGGTCATACTCGTAGTTATTTATCCGATCTCGACGTTACTTATAACAACCAACTTCTGCTTCTTGCTCATCCATGATATCGAAGTAGAATCCAAAGAGAACCAGCACTGAAAAGTGTTCTAGTAATCCTCCACACTGCCTGCCCAGTTAGAATTCAAATAGTCATGCAGTGTTCATATTTCCGGTAGTGTATCTCAATCCATGAGAGATTGTGCCCCGAACATATCTCAAAAGATTCTTGGCACCAATCCAGTGAGGCTCAACCAAATATGAGCTCACCATGCTAACTGCAAAACATATGTCCGGAATCAACCTCCTTCTTACTTCTGCAAATGAGAAGGTCTGCACCTGTCAGAAATAGTTCGTCCGCATAAGCTGCCGGTGTGAGAGGTCTATCATCCACAACCTTTAGGTAATGGTTTGGATTGGTTTCACTTCCAGTGAATCTCATATTCATCAAACAACTATCAATCCTCTCATTCTACGCCCGAGGTGTTTTGCTTCAATCCATAGAGGGCTTTCTTCCATCTATATACATGAGATTCCCGTTCATGAATCTTAAACTCCACGGGCTATTCCAAACCTGTGGACCTGCTACATGAGGGGAATGAGTCCCCTTGTAAGATTTTCCTTCGGTACATCTCCGACATGTACCTTCATGCTCTTTTTGAATTCAGGCATCCTAGTCACCATCTGACTCACAGACCTCCAGTGTTGAGTCAATGGACATGGTCCCCAGTGGACTTGATACAACCCTGAATTCTAAAACATCTTTGAAAAATCTATTTTCAAACACATACCTTTCCATCGATGAGTGCCACCCTGAAACCTTTGACTTCCATTTCTGAGATGGACACCAGGTTCTTCTTGCAATCAGGTACATAAAAGAGATTTTGGGGTTCCTTGCCTTCTTTGGAGAGTCGACCGTTTCCTTGATGACCTGCATTACTTATAATTCCTCTAATCATTGAAGATGTCCCTGGAATGATTATTATCTTCAACAAGAGATGTGTCCCAGTCCTTCGGACACTCCTTTACATGATGGCCGAACTTATTCCAACCAAAGCATCTGCCTTTCCTTCCACCCTTAGATCCGAACTTCTCAATGAAGTGATCTTTAGATGGGCCATCAGAAACTTCCGCTACGCCATTCTGATAATATGCTCTACTTCAACTTCAACCTTTGTGAACTTAGAAGAGAGATGTGGAACCCATTGATCCTTTTGTCTTGTCCCTATTGTCTTTGGTGATTGCTCTTTCACTCTTACTTGGGCTTGTCTTCACCTTAGCTTTGATTCCATGTTAATTTTAGGTATGTTCTATGCTAGAGCAATTTACTTAAGTTTTCACAGTTAGCAATCACATCAGCATTAAAGTAAACTACAAATAGAACATAAATAAAAATCGCAGAAGACAAGCCAAGACAAGAGGATACAAGATGTGGCACTAGCCAGGGACAAACCCCAATGTGGGGAAACCCTTGATCAATTCTTCTTTTATGTTCTTCAAAGTTCAGCAGAGAGATAGTACATTTACAAGAGAAGTCAACACTTTGACTTATCTAGATATGAGCAGAGATCATCTCCTATAACAATGGGATCAGTTGAAGACATTCTGCTTCAACTGATTCTCCAAGGTGACGACTTCACCTATCATAGTGCTGCCTTTCATCCATTTTCTACATATAACTGTGTGACACCATCTTGGACTGTCACGTGTTGAACCTTGATGACTGAGTTGCTCCTGCTCTCATCATCATGCTGCACATTATTTATCATGCCCACTGTTTCATTCATCATCATGTTGCCCTTGCTAATGTGCCCATCATGCATCATCATGCCTTCCACTGAGATCATCATGATGCACATTCACATTAGTGCCATCGAGATCAAGCTTGTGAGAACATCTTTAATACCACCATTCACTGAGATATGAGAGTTATATCGAGATCAAGTAATGATCCTCTAACTGTCATAAGATTGCAACGAGATATATTATGAAATCATAGTGATCTGTCCTTCTGTTTCAAACCCTAACCACTGCTGGCCATTATGCTGAGACAGCTACAGGAATACCACCTGGATCTCCATCAATGGTATGCCAAGATTGTAACTAAGATCTGAAATTATAACTAAACAGTGACCATTATAAAGAGACTGCGTATAACTGTCTTTATGATCCGCGTATGAGTGCCTTCACGGACAACGTTCTCCATAACTATGTATGGACCTACGTATGAGAGTCTTGACTGCGGCTCTTACGTATTTGGCTGCGACTCTCACATTATCACTGTTGCTACCTCTCATTGCGGCTTCATCTTATTGCGTCTGCCATCCATGCCTACGGCTCCACCTCACTGCGTCTTCATTTCACTGTGGCTACCATCCTTGATTGCGGCTACTGCAATTCACCTTCCTCCATTGACTGCGGCTTACTGCGGCTCCTTTTCCATGTTGGACTGCGGTTATGACTGCAGCTTCATGACCTACGTATTAGGCTACTGGTCAGCGTATTAGGGCCTCCGTATAAGGATTTTGGACAACGTATTTAGGGTCTCCGTATAGGACATCTGGACAACATATTTAGGGCATCATTTGACTGTGTTCAGGGTTTTTCTATTGACAGCGTGTAGGGACCTTCATTACTACGTTTAGGGTAGGTAATATCTCCCTTAACTGCAGCTAGAATCCTCTCCAATCATCTGCATCTTAATGTCTCTGATGATTGTAATTTAGGGCTTCACTTGTAGGCCAGCGTATAACCCTTGATGTCTCTCTCCTGTGCCAAAAACCCAAGATGTGGAGAGGAGGAGATCACACCAAGAATGGTTGTCCAAATGACTTCAAGTCCTTACCAATTTATAGTAAAACGTAGATGATGAATAGGCATGACTATTGGGCTTCTAAGCCTACTCAAGTTGCAGGTCGGCTTGATAATAATTTCATAATCCAAATAAATTCATATCTCCATAAATACTTATCGAAATCGGATGATCTTTAGATAAATCCTATGCCTCTCAATGAGATGGATCCAATAAAAATATCAGTTGCCATAAATAAGATGACCCACATGGAGTTTGGCCCTAGTTGCCAATTTTAACACTCTGCTAATTCTTTAGCTTCGGATGAAAATCCCTTGCTAAACTTCCCCACTGCAACTCTAATCACTAACTCGATTTCATCAGCAAACCTTGCTCCAAAAAATCAAATTCTTGATCTCTCTTGGTGTGTCTCCAAGTGACCCTCAAGCCTCCTCTTATACTTTTCTTGTTGATGAATCAACGCCTGAGATTAAGTCCCTAATCAATGACTACGATTAAATTAGACTTGATCCTCGTGTCTTAGAACTTTCTCACCCATTTCTTATTAATACACATTAATATTTTTATTTTCCTAAGTTTAGATTTAGGAAGCCATCAAAAATATTAATTATTTAATAACTCCTCATTCCGGTGGAATTTCTCCAAACGATTTTTGGGTCTTGGAGATCTCATGTGCCTTAGCCTCTCCACCAATTTTCAAGGCTAGAGCACATTTGATGCTACCAAAAATAAATAGTTACACATTTTACTACACTACTCACTCTCTACCTCAATCTTCTTTACTGGATCTTTGCTATTGGGAAAATCGAACTGCCTGGGCAATTGAGTATTTGCACTAGTGTGTCCTCCATCTACCCATTGACCTCTTCTTATAATCTCCAGTTGGTACTCCAATGACCAAGATTAAAACATAATCGATCACTGAGATTATTTTTGGATCGATCCATGTGAGTTTCTAGATGATTCACACCTTTTTCAATTAATACTAATTAATTAACCCCTTTTCCTAAGTTTAGGCTTAGGACATATTAAAATATAGCATAATAATTTAATTGAGACACTTCTAGGTGGAATTTCCAGAGACGATTTTTGGGCTATGGAGAGTTCCTGTGTTTTATCCTCTCCACAAGGGACACTAACAGGGATACTATGCAGTTATGTGTCCCAACAAGAAAGGGAAGAAGAGTGTTGCAACTTCAATTGAGGTGGATGAGTTTCCCAAAAAGTTAGAGGAGTTTTCCTTGGCGATTGGTCTTTCCACTAGTGTTGCATCCTCCAATACATTGTATATTGATAGTGGGGCTTCTTGCCATATGACAGGTGTTAAGGAGCACTTTAGAAGTCTTACTAAAAGGGATATAGATGTTAAGGTGGTTCTTGGTGATGAATCTATAGTCAGGGTAGGTGGTATTAGGATTGTATCCTTTCACAGGGATTCATAGCCTCCCTTGATAATGAAAGAGGCCTTGTATATTCCAAGGCCGAAAAAGAACTTGATATCAATTTCCACTATTCAGGACAAGGGGTATTAGAGGGTGTTTCGTGATTGGAAAGTTCTCATGAATCCAAAGAGATCGAGTATCACTTTAGCCATTGTGATTGGAGTCTATTATGGGAAGCTATATAGGCTCATGTTTCATCCAACAAGAGCAACACAAGTGACTTCTGTGAGTTGTAGCACAGGAGGATGGCCCATTTTCACCATGTGGCTCTGAGGATATTGAGAGAGATTGTTACAGGGTTACTAGATTTTAGTACTAAGCACCAGGACGTGTGCAGGGGGTGTTTATTAGAAAAGTACACCAAGATTTCTTTTCCAAGCAATGAAATTCCGGTAGCAAGTATCATTGATATGATTGATTCTGATGTTTGTGGTCCTATGTCTTTAGTATCATTGAGTGGATATGAGTATTATGTCAATTTCATTAATGACTTCTCCAAGAAGACCTGGATATTCTTCATGAAGACCAAGGGTGAGATCTTCAAGGGTTCCAAGATTTTAAAGCTCTTGTGTAGACTTAAAAAGGTAATACAATCAATGATTTGAGGTTCGACAATGGAGGTGAGTATACCTCCAATCACTTTAAAGACTTTTGTGCAAAAGTAAGCATCAAGAGGTATTTGATTGTTCCTTACAACCCACAATAGAATGGGTTGCAGAGAGGTATAAAAAGGCCATAGTTAGGGCTGCAAGAGCCATGCTTCATGATCAGAGGCTACCCTTCTTTCCTTCGATCGGGACTTGTAACATTGTAGTATATTTGTAGAACAAGAGTCCACACAAAGTAGTGGGAGCAAAACTTCTCAAGAGGAATTTTCTGGGAAGAAGCCTGAGATTGGGCACTTAAGCATTTTTTGGCATTTGGCTTATTCTCATGGCCCTAAGGAGAAGAGGACAAAGTTGTTTTTGCACGACACTAGAAAATCTAGGTTAGGGTCCTAGAATCTCTAACACAACCAACTCAAATGCCACAACAAACTACTTGGCATAGCGGAACAAATATAGCAATAAATCAACTAGTACACAAATACACAACTTTTTACCATTTTCCAACAACCCAACTTTGTTATATTATCAATCAATAATACAACTATCTAGGGATCCAGTACCAGGGAGTATTGCCTTCATACAATCATTGATACAAGAAAACAAACTAGGGTTTGGTGTCATTCCTTCGACAACCAATATACCTTGAACAAGAAAACACTTGACCTACTTGCTAATGTGGCACCCCAGAGCCCTTTCAATCCACGTGTCTTGAACACGTCTGTCGGTCCTTTACTTCCAATCGACGACGACACCAATCTTCCTCTATCAATGAATCCTACTCCTTTAGGTCACTGAACAAGGCTCACCAATCTGAACTTTAGCTAATCATTAGTCCATCAATGAATCAACACATAGGGTCTTCTTGTGAGTTGTTCACAACTCCATTTGTGAGCAACTCCTAGACTGCTCACTATTTCTCCTCAACACTTAGAGACCTCTCCCCCTTATTTCTTTCCTATGTTGCTTCAACAAATACAAACGTAGGGCATGGAGGGTTTCCCTCTATCATTGCAAGATGTCCTTCTCTTTAAAAAACTTGGGCTCAATGGCTGATCCACTTCACTGCCTTCTTTTTTCCTTCAAAGAGTCAATCGTTGACCTCCTCCAAATCTGCCCTTCTTATAGTTGTTAATGTCCTTCTCAACAAGATTATCTAGGGATGTTATGATAGTCACTAACATCCCTCCTTACTGTACTTTGACTATCATACAATTGTCCACAAAACTATTGTTCCAACTCCTTTAGGAACAACCCTATCCACAGCAAACAACATCAATCATGGAGGAGAATCTTCATATGTTTTCTTGTCCCAATTCTTCTAGGCTTGAGATTCACTTTGGGTTTGCAACTTCAGCCCTGGTTAGGGCTTACTGCAGCGGCTACTACAACCCACCTTTCAGTGTCCTTTTGCTCCCAAAGTTTGTGCTGAGCATTCTCATAAGACACCTTCCACCTGCACTGTGATTGGGTGTAGTATGGCCCCTATTCCAACATCCCAAAATGCACCTACAATAGCTCAACCTATCACATAATTTTGACAGCCTCCTCTTACGATAGCCAACCCACAAAATTGCTCCAAAACCTTCTAGAATCTCCCTCCTTGACTGTGACCAGCATCTTCCCCCACACCTAGATGTGTCACAAGAAAACAAGACCAAAACCAAACCTCTTTCTCAACTTCTGCTAGGGTTCTTAGGCAACGGCTGCTTCAGACCTCCTCCTCCTATGACGTGCTCTTGGATCTACTTTGATCGAATGTCTAGGATCTCTTATTTATACATTTTCTTGGGTGCACATTGTGAAAATTCCTCAACCAGAATCCCTACTACAACCACTGATGATATTACTCCTATTTGTTAAATTCCTTTAAACAAATTACTTGCAGTTTCCTACGAAAAGTATCATAATACAGACACTCTAGCCTTCACTTAATTAAATTATTTTTGGAAACAAGAGACTGGGAAAAAAAGAAAATACAACACAATAAACACCGTTATTTTTGGACAAATGTCCCTGAAGAAACCCAATGCAAGAAAACCGGTGCAATAGATCTGAGAGTTTATTATTATTAAACTGTAGAAAATTCTGAATACATCTTTGAATACCTCTTGGATTATTCAGTCACACAGAGAAATATTAGCAGAAAGATTTGTCAGATTACCTCACACAATCACTGAGAAAATCCTGGTTGATCCGGAGACTGGATGAAGTGCCTCTGGCAGGCCCTACGTTGCCTCTGTGTAGTCCTCACACAGTCCCTGCATCAACCTCTCTAGGCAATGTGTCACCCATCTACTAATCGATTTGTTGCCTGGAGTCTCTTCTCTCAGCCTCCCAGTCTCATACCTCGTCTCCTAGCTTCTGAAACTAACTCTGCCCAGCAAAATCTTGGACTCTCTCTCACCCTCTGTGTTTCCTCTGCGTGGCCCAGTGTTATTCTCTATGTGAGCACTGCTAGATCACTCTCCGCCCCCCTCTGTTGATGATTCCCCAGCTAAGAAAATCTCTCTCTCTCTGTGGATGCTATCCTTGCCCCTCAACTGCAAGAAATCTCCTCGATCAAAACTTCCTCCTGAGAACTTCTCACTTCAGAAATTCAATCTCTTGATCTCTTGGTGTGTTTTCCAAATGACCCTCAAGCTCCCTTAAATAATTTTCTCGTTGACATTCAACGACCTAAATTAAAATCTAATCAATGGCTAAGATCATTTTAGCTTGATCCTCGTCTTCTTCTAGAAGTTACACCCACAATTACATTAATGTCCATAAATATTTTTAATTTCCTAAGTTCAGACTTGGGGTCCCATTAAAAAATATTAATTATTTTAATAAAATTGTCTTTGGGTGGAATTTCCCAAAACCCTTTATGGGTTCTTTGGAATACATGTGCCCAAGCCTCTCTGCAAAATTTGAAACTTAGAGCACATCCGATGCTACCCAAAAGCAACACTCCCTCTTAGCGAGGAATGTGCTCTAGCAATATACACTCTTGCATATTGCTCTGACTCTGAAGCATCATCCTCTACACTGTTGATGTTTGACATGTTGTCCACCAACTACTGCGCTGCTGCTGCAACTGTACTATTGCTGACATTGCCACTGTCAACATTGCATCCATACTACAACTCCCTCTCAAGTGTTGCATCTATGTTGCTGCTAGCACTACCACTGCGAACTATTACTACACTGCAAACTGTTGCTACTACTCCATCAACAAAATAAAAACATCCAAAATTACTGAACTAACTGTGTTCAGTATGATGCCATGTGAATATTGGAGCTCGACTGCTGCTAGTCTCTGCGTTGACCCTGTGAATCTACTATGTTGTTGTTGACCTCTGCTCTGTGCCATCTGCACTGCTACCAACTCTACTTTGCGCTGCTCACACTGTGGCGCTCCTAGCCACTGCAACTGTCTCTCTGACACTCCTCTGCACCATCTGACACTAGTTCATCCTGCTACTCGTGATTTGGGATCGCGGAGCAAGGTATTGATCCTAGAGGTAGACTCCTCAAGGATCCTGCCCATCTATAGCTTTTTCGATCTATAGCTCCAAATCAGTCCACCTCCCTCCTAGAGGTATCTCAGCTTTCATGGCGAACTCCTCCTCTTCAATCTTCGCGGGCGCAGCCTTCGGATTGTGCTTCTCATCTTTGTCCTTCTTCCTAAGAGGACATTGAGTAGCGTAGTGACCCATCTCACCACACTTAAAACACTTGATCTTCAAGACGTCCTTCTTACATCTTCACTACTCTTGTTGTCCCTTCGATCCAAGGGCTGAATTATCCTCCTTCTTTGGCTTCGACCCACTGCTACTGCTTCCGTCAAGCTTAACCTTGACTAAGTCTCTCCTCAGCTCCTCTTGTTTTAGAACTGCCCACATCTCATCCCAATTCGGAAATGTTGCTCTTCCCAAGATACTCTAGACAAAGACTTGCCAATCATCTGAGACAGAATTGAGGGCCAGTCTAACCAACTTTGAATCCTGAGGTGTATGCCCCGCAGTAGACAATTCATCACAGGTTTCCTTCAGCTTTGTGAGGAATGGATCCACACGCTCCCCCTTCTACATCTGAGCAGATCTCAACTTCTGCTCCAAGTACATCTTCTGCTGCTCGGAAGATCCTTGATATAACGTGGCCAAGGCATCCCGCATCTCCTTAGCAGATCCTCTGCTAGCAACGTGACAGACCACGTGATCCTTGATTCCATCCAAGATCATCCTCTCGACCTTTGCCATCTCTGCCTTGTACTTCTTCAGCGGATCTAGGTCTGCATGTTCAGCCACCACACTGTCGACATATGTCTTGAGGGCATGCTCATCGGAATGACATTATAGCCTTCCAGATGGCATAGTTGGATGCTTCGTCCAACCTGTCCTGATCCCTCAGGCCATTGGTTGCCATATCTACCAAAAATAGAAAGCTGAATAACCTCCTCTCTCCTCTGTGTTGCGACTGGGCTAGCCTACGCACTCCTTGGTGGAGCTAGTAAAACTGTTGCTCCTTGTTGTTGCTCAGCTCTAGAGAATTCGAATTCCTTGGCTAGGAATTCTCTAAGGAAGAAATTCCCTCAATCATCCCTCTCCTCTTTCTTTTGATGATTTTCTGCCCAGTGAACTGCCTGCAAAAAAATATGTGTCCCACTAGCTCTCCTCACACTGAGGCTTTCAGTGATTCTCCCTCTGCCCCAACAAAAATTTGAACTGGGAGTGCTTCTCTCTGTCAAATCACTTGGAGAGAGACTAGCTTGATATTTCAGTCCTCCGGTCAAGAACTGAGCAAACCTTCTGGGGTTTCGAACAGTTGCCTCTTGCAGCTTTTCGATTTCCCTTTTCTGCTCAACGTTGGATCTACCGACTCTGCTCTTCCTGCTTCACCTACACTTTTGATACCATGTGAAAATTCCTCAACAGGAATCCCTACTGCAGCAACTGATGATATTACTCCTATTTGTTAAATTCCTTTAAACAAATTACTCGCAGTTTCCTATGGCAAATATATACATACAATGCAGCCTTCACTTAATTAAATTATATGCGAAAACAAGAGACTGAGCAAGAAAGGAAATGCAACACAATAGACATCGTTGTTTTTGGACAAATGTCCTCGGAAAAACCAAATGCAGGAAAATTGGTGCAGCAGATTTGAGGGTTTATTATTATTAAGTAGTAGCAAATTCGGAATACATCTCTGAGTACCTCTCGAGTTATTTAGTTACATAGAGAAATAATGGCAAAAATATTTGTGAGATTACCTCACACAATCACTAAGAAAATCCTGACTGATCTAGACACTGGATGAAGTGCTTCTGGTAGGCCTACGTTGCCTCTATGCAGTCCTCACGCAATCCTTGTGTCAACCTCTCTAGGCACTATGTCACCAAGTCTGCTAATCGATTTTCTGCCCAGAGTTTCTGCTCTCAACCTCTCGGTCTCACACCCCGGCTCCCGCATTCTGAAACTAACTCTACCCATAAAAATCTCGGACTCTCTCTCATCCTCTGCGTGAGAGCTACTAGATCACTCTCTACCTCTCTCTGCTGATGATCCTCCGGTTGAGAAAATCTCTCTCTCCCCTGATGCTATCCCGTCCCCTCAACTACAAGAAATATCGTTGATCAGAACTTCCTCCTGAGAACTTCTCACTTCAGAAATTCGTCTCTTGATCTCTTGGTGTGTTTTCTAAATGGCCCTCAAGCTCCCTTAAATAATCTTCTCATTGACACTCAACGACCCAGATTAAAATCTAATCAATGGCTAAGATCATTTTAGCTTGATCATTTTCTTCTTCTAGAAGTTACACCCACAATTAGATTAATACCCATTAATATTTTTAATTTCCTAAGTTTAGACTTAGGGTTCCATTAAAAAATATTAAATATTTTAATAAAATTGTCTCTGGGTGGAATTTCCCAAAACTCGTTATGGGTTCTTTGGAATACATGCGCTCAAGCCTCCCTGCAAAATTTGAGGCCTAGAGCACATCCAATGCTACCCCAAAACAACACACATCTGACCCTTTCTAGGGCTTATGTAAGGTCAAGCCAACCTTACTTTTATACCAACTTAACCCACTCATATCTAAATAAAATCATTTTCCCTTATTCGATCCACTCTTTCATGGGTGCCTTTGGATCCCTAGTCTCCCTTTAGGGTTATCCACTTGCCTCTATTGAGATCACAATTGCCACTAGACCAAAACCTGCAGGCATTAATCTCTGTTACAATCATCAAAGTTAGAATCCACGAGGGGCGGTTAGTCCATGTTGTGAAACACACGGGGAGCGCTAAACAATTGTCCATCAATCTACCCACAACGCAAGCCAAGTGAGTTTGGAACTTGATACCTGTCGCTCTGATACCACTTGTTCGAATCACGATTGTCATTAGACCAAAGCCTGCAAGCATTAATCTTTGCTACAATCGCAAGTGTTAGGATCCATGAGAGGTGGTTAGTCCATGTCGTAGAACAAATGGGAGTATTGAACCAATGTCCAATAGTGTCCATGACCAAACCTCCAAAATAACTCATGGATTCACACCGACACCTTTGGGTGCAAATCCCACATCTTGGGTTCTTAGCCACAAGTGATTTTGTGGTACCAATTCCTCCACAACTATGTCCCCTAGGGTTTGGAGTACCTCCCAAGCTACACATTTTAACAAAAGCTAGAACCCACGACTAAGAAGGGTACCTTTTTGGGGTATAGCAAGACCTCAAAGGCTTACCGCATATATACTCTTGCCTTGAGGAAGGTTGTTGTGAGGCAGGCTGTGATATTTGAGGACGAGAGAGCCTTGAGCAGGTCAACAGAATCCTCAACAATGGAGTTCACCATAAGATATTGGACCACAGGGTACATGTTCATAAGGGTCTAGAGGATTAGAGGCTTTAGGAGTGGCAAGCCCACATGTGACAAAGTCACAAGACACAAGTCCCTAGGGTATAGGTTCATGATCTATTGGAAATACTAAGAGGGGGTGAATCAGTATTTCAATTTTTTTTTTTACAATTTAGTATAAAACCATTAACCAATAACATCACATCAAAGGAACACACAATAAATATGAACAATATTTTTATATTACAAGGAAAGCTACAACTTTGAGTTGACTAGCTACAACTAAAGGCTACAACCCCAAGATATTTACTAGCCACTACCAGAAGGAGCTACAACACCTGGTTTACCAACATCCACTAGAAGGAGACGAAAACCTCCTAAAGGAAGCTTTTTTAATAACCCTAGTGAAAATTCCTTGTAATAAAAGTTAATAAAGGCAAAATAAAAACCACAGATTATGGGACATTTATTCCAAGTTGAATATTGGGCAAAACATCCTAGTGTGAGTGTTCATTTGGTTTATTATGGCTAAGAAAATTGACAAAGGCATTTGGAAAGACAAAGTGGCATTACTTGGCATTTTATTTATGAAAATAATGGAAATTAGGAGAAAATGAAGGTGAAAGGTCACAAGTTTCATGTGAGGAGGAAAATGAAGAAAATAGGTGTCTCATTACTAAAAAGGCTTCTAAGGATCAGTTGGTACCTCTTGTCAATTCAGTTTTGGAGCTCTCTCATTATTCTCTCTCTCTCTCTCTCTCTCACTCTTGGACACCTAGAGTTTTCTCGGAGAATTTCAGCATTGGATCAAGAAAGGCAAAGGAGGCACAGAGGATGCAGAGATCAAGCAAGGAAGAGCACGATCAAACAGCTACAATAGGATTCTTTGCAAGTATCGATTTGCATGTGTTGTATCCTTGTTATATTTGACATGCATGGTGTTGCATGTGTGTTCTTGGTTCTCTTTTTGTCATTGGCATGGGTTTTTCAAGGTGTGACAGTGTTTTTCAACCTAGCCTTGCCATTTCCGGATAGCCCTGGTGTGATGGGGTTCTCATGTTTTGGTTGAGTTGGACTGCCGGATAAATTTGAAGTTGAGTGAGGTGGATCTCTGAATAAAAGAACACATGGACTAGTAACCCCTCAACCAGACTATGGGTTATGGTAAACCCAGATTTTCTGCGCCTCGGTGGGCCTAAGAATCCTCGACTGTGAATGGCAGGATATACAATAAAGCCTATAGGTGGGTGCTCTCCCTCAGACCTAGCAATCCCGGGAAGAGATATACAGTAAATCCTGGAGAGTGGAATCTCGGTTAGGGCCTAGTGATCTAGTGTGGATTGCGGTAAAGCCTAGAGACTAGGAGACAGGAAAATTCCTCACGGTCTAGGTGAAGAAATCCGGTGGCTTCCATGCTTGTTTTGGCCTACTGATCTGGTGGAGATCATGGTAAAGCCTGTTATTACATGTTCGTTGTTTTGGCCTACTGGTCAGATGTGGATTGCAGTAAAGCTCGGTTTCTATTGACGAGGGCGAGGTGGTTTGGCCTCTAGATGCCCTAGTTGGCTCTTTTCGTTTGAGTCCCACATTCATGCTTGGAATACGACACAGGGGTGATTCGCTGAAGAGAGATTTAGCTCAACCAATCTATGGTTGGATGGAACGTGGTAGTCCCATACTGGATTGGCTTTTGCATTCATTAATAAGAGGTTTTCCTTGGTATCTTATGTGTAAATGTGGTTTATATGTGGATTCTATGGCTGATGTATCTTTGATATTTCTGTTGTTATTACGCTGGTTATAAGCATGTATTATGATAGTGATGATGTATGGCTCTCCTCATGTTTTGATTTGTAAATGAATGAACAATGTATCTATGACCTAATAGATGATAATGCAACTAATGATATAAGGGAACAATGCTTCTTAGCGATTATTAGATAAGTATGAGACCCCTATGCTCAGATCTGTTGTTTAAACCTGTAGATTACATATTTGTGACATGTTTGACGAAATGCCTGTCATGGCTAATAGGGATCCAATGAAGTCCTTGTTCAAGTAATTGCATTTGTATATTATTCTGTGGTTAGCTTTCAGTTCTGAAAGTGTCATGGAGTTTTGGGCAGTGACTTAGGCTCTGAGCCTGAAAAATTGGCACAAACCCCAGAGTTGTAGGCACAGGACTGAGGAGAAAAGTCCCCAGATGCACCCATGCCTTGCTGTCATATCAAGGGAGCGTCCAGGGGTTTAATGATCTAAAAACTCAGTGGGACCCATGGACTGGTCATGTGGATGACTGGGAAGGCTTCTAGGAGTCCTGTAGCAGGTATAGGTCTTTATTGTGGGTTTCCATTGATTCAACTACCTTAAGGTCACCTAGGAGGTTGAATCCCATTCTAGTGGCCTCTCATCGCATATTTACCCCAGTTGGTTGGTAACTTGGATAGGTGTGGGATGAGGGTGTTTCATAGTGGTATCAGAGCATGGTTCATCCCTTGGACTGGATGGGGAGTACATGTTGGTCATTCATTCATGTTACTTGCACATGTGTTACTCATCCTTGTGGTCTATATGCTTGTTGCATATGTATGACGATAGTCAAGATTGTAGTGATGTTGCCATGTGAAAGCGAGGGTGTTGTCGTGGAATGTGTCATCATGAGTGTATGATTGGTTAAATGTTATTTATGTTTGCGTATTGTCAGTGTACATTGGTATGGTTGTTGTTCTCATGCATGAGGCCATGGTGTGCGGTTGATATGGACATGCATTGATAACTGGACTCTACCTAAAATGATGTTTATGTGTTGAAACACCTATTTGTTATATGTCTATATGTTGTTATGATTATGTTTGTACATGTTTTACGCTGATTTGGTTGATCTTTTAGACGAGATATCATCCCCTAATTATGTTAAGGTATGTTGGTTTATTTGTTGATTTGGGGTAGCATCGGATGTGCTCTAGCCACGAAAATTGGTGGAGAGGCTAAAGAACATGAGATCTCCAAAACCCAAAAATGGTTTGGGCAGAATCTAACCAGTTTAGGAGATATTAAAATAATTAATATTTTTAATGGAGTCTCTAAGTCTAAACTTAGGGAAAATAAAATATTAATGTGAATTAATATAAAACTGAGTTAGAATGGTCCAAAAGTCATGGATCAAGCCAGATCTAATCTTAGCCGTTGATTAGGGACTTAATCTCAGCCATTGAAATGTCAACAAGAAAAGTATAAGAAGAGGCTTGAGGGTCACTTGGAGAACACACTGAGTTGATCAAGAATTCGATTTTCTGGGCCAGGGCTTGCTGAGGAAATCGAAGGAGTGATCAAAGTTGCAGCTGAGAGGTAGTGAATGCAGTAGCAGAGAGGCAAAGATAGTACTGGGAGCATCAATGTAGAAGCCGGGAGAGGGTTGACGCAAAGCCAATTAGAGGTCACCAGAGACCACACAGAAGCAACGAGAGGCCACGCAAAGGCAACCAGGGGTTGTGCAGAGCCTAAGGAGGGCCAACATGGTTGGCACAAAGGCTCCTGAGGCTGACACTGGGCTAGATAGGCTGACGCTGGGCCAGATAGGCTGACGCTGGGCCAGAAAGGCTGATGTTGGGCTAGAGAGGCTGACGCAGACCCTAGAGGTTGATGATGCGAGATTTCGTGGGGCAGATTGGGGCTAATCTCTGTCTCTGACTAAGAGGTACTACTGTCGAGGGCATTCTCTGTTGGGTGAGCCATTTTTGGCACCCAGATTGTGTTCTAAAACTGCTTAATAATAAAACCCTCACATATTTGCACCGGTTTTCCCACATTTGGTCTTTCTGGGGACATTAGTCCAAAAATAACGGTGTCACTTGTGTGCTTGTTTTTCCTTCAGTTGATGATCTGTATGTGTTGAGACTGTACTTGTATTTATTTTCAGTATTTACATGGTAAATAACTTGTTAATTAACAAGACAAGTAGGAAGAGATAAATCAGAAAGAATAGGAAGGATTTCTAACAATTAGACTTAAAAATTCCAACATGGTATCAGAGCATGGTTGTAGATCATAGGATAATTGAGGGCATTAGCCAAGCATAGCAGCAACAACAGAAACAATTGTCCTGAGTGACAGAAGTTGTTTCTAGCGGAAAAGCAGCAAGGAAGGGGTGACACAGTGCCCGCATCATCAATTCGAGTCGGGAAGAGGATTAATGCAGTGGTAGAGAGGAGCAGACCTGACTTACACAGTGCCCGGTCATCTTTCTCAGTGAGGAAGGATTGACGCCCATGTCCAGGAGGTGCGATTTTGCTGGTGCCGGGATTATGCAGAGCCTAGAGGCTCTAACCTTCAGTTTACTGGGGCATAGGAAGCGAGGAGTAAGTTGCGGAGTGAAGCTGGTGGGGTACTGTGGTCAAAACAGTACCTAACAGGGCAGACTAAGGAGGAGGGAGTTGCTGCTGAGGATTTCTAGCCAAGAAATCTAGATCAATGGTGGAGCTGCACTAACAATCAGAGTGGGGGCATCTCGACATTGGCAGAGGGGTTTCCAGGAGGGAAATCGAGGCTCAGAGGGAGTCACACTAAGAGCTTCCAGGAGGGAATTAGAGAGACTCAGAAGAGTCTAAAGATGGGCAGCGAAATGTCAGTGAATGGGGTAAGAGATCAGGATAGACTGGACGAAGCCTCAAACTTTGTAGTCTGGAAGGCCAAGATCTTGTCCATTCTAGACAGGAATCATCTCAAGTGCTTCGCCTTGGACACAATATTGATCCCAGTTGACCCGACTGAGAACAAAAAGCATTAGAAGGCAATGGCAAGGGCCAAGAGCATCATCCTTGACAGGGTCAAGGACCATGTAGTACCACATATTGTCGAAAAGGACACGGCAAATGCGATATGGGAGGCCCTGACAAAATTGTATCAACATACTTCTGTGCAGAGGAAGATGCTACTAGAAAATCAGCTGTGGTCATACCAGATGCAGAAGGGAGAACAGATAGACACCTTCCTCGGTCGCTTGAAGGAGATTCGGAACTAGCTAACTTCCATAGGGGCCATGGCGGATGAGGAGATGTGGTGAGGACCGCATTGAACGCAGTCTCAGAGGATTGGGAGGTATTTGTCTAGAGCATATTGGGTAGGTCAACCCTTCTAGATTGGGAGGAACTATGGGCAACGCTTTGTCAAGAAGAGATCAGAAGGCTAACCAAGGCGAGAAGCCATGGCAAGGGGGTCAGAATCAAGAAGGAGGAAGAGGAGGATGCTACCCTAGCATCTGAAGGAAAGCAAGAGAAATGGAAGAAGAAGGACCTCTCTAAGGTCAAATGCTTCCACTGTCGGGAACTGGGTCACTATGCGAGCTAGAGTTCGAGGAAGAAGAGCAACGGAGAGGCTTCTGAGACCAAGGTTGTGCTAGCAAGGGTAGAGAAAGAAGTGGAGACAGATGATGACTGTGCCATGAGTGCTCATGTGCCACTTGAGAGGAAGTGGGGAGACATCGAGATCTAGTCAAACAGACTACAGGCGATGAGGGGAAGGATCCTCGAGGTACCCAATCTCTTGGATTATACCTTGCTACAAGAGCCCCGAAGAGGAGTAACAGGATTGGCGGATGTCGGTAGAGACAGATGCGGATGGAGCGACAGAGGGAGCTATAATGCAGTAGTCCTAGGACAGCATG
The DNA here is from genome assembly GCA_000404065.3 of Pinus taeda. Classification (NCBI taxonomy): domain Eukaryota; kingdom Viridiplantae; phylum Streptophyta; class Pinopsida; order Pinales; family Pinaceae; genus Pinus; species Pinus taeda. Next base: position 97,187 of record APFE030057693.1, read on the forward strand.
AGGCAACAGTGTGAGATGCACAGAGTTGTTGCAGCAGCGCAGAGGTCATAGAGGGAGCATTTGTTAGTGACAGAGGGAGCTTCAGCATCGGGAAAGTTTTCTAGCCTAACAGAGATGTCAGAGTTGTTGCAGCAGCGCAGAGGTCATAGAGGGAGCATTTGTTAGTGACAGAGGGAGCTTCAGCATCGGGAATGTTTTCTAGCATAACAGAGATGTCAGAGTTGGGATATTAGTGACTTACTTCTCAGTAACTGAGTTGCAGTGCAACAATTAGCAGGGACAGTGCTATGGGCAACACGATGCAGCATGATGAGAGGGGTTGCAGTGTAGATGCAGCACTGGCAATGGCAAGGCCATGGGCAACAGCACGAATGCAGAGGGAGCTGCCATACAGATGCAGCAGTGCCAGTGGCAGGGCCATGGGTATCAGTACATGATACAACAGTGCAAAGGATGTTGGGCAACAAGCCTAACATTAGCACAGGGACCGATGTCGGATGATCAAGGTGATGCTTAGTGAGGAGTATTACTAGAGCACAGTCCTCGCTAAGAGGGAGTGTTGATTAGGGGTAGCATCAGATGTGATCTAGCCATGAAAATTGGTGGAGAGGCTAAAGAACATGAGATATCCAAAACCTAGAAATGGTTTGGGCAGAATATAACCAGTTTGGGAGATACTAAAATAATCAATATTTTTAATGGAGTCCCTAAGTCTAAACTTAGGGAAAATAAAATATTAATGTGAATTAATATAAAAATGAGTTAGAATGGTCCAAAAGTCATGGAACAAGCGAGATATAATCTTAGCCGTTAATTAGGGACTTAATCTTGGTCATTGAAATGTCAACAAGAAATGTATAAGAGGAAGCTTGAGGGTCACTTGGAGAATACACCGAGTTGATCAAAAATTCGATTTTCTGGGGTAGGGCTTTCTGAGGAAATCGAAGGAGTGACCAGAGTTGCAACTGAGGGGCAGTGAATGCAGTAGCAGAGAGGCAAAGATAGTACTGAGAGCATCAGCGCAGAAGTCAGGAGAGGGTTGACGCAGAGCCAATTAGAGGCCACCAAAGGCCACGCAAAAGCATCCAGAGACCATGCAGAGGTAGCCAGGAGCTGCGCAGAGCCTAAGGAGGGCCAGCGTGGGAGACACAGAGGCTCCTGAGGCTGATGCACAGCGCCGAGAGGCTGACGTTGGGCCAGATAGGCTGATGCTAGGCCAGATATGTTGATGCTGGGCCAGAAAGGCTGACGCTGGGCCAAAGCGGCTAACGCAAATCCTAGAGGTTGATGCTGGGAGATTTCATGGGGCAGATTGGGGTTGATATCCGTCTCCGATTGAGAGGTACTACTGCCGAGGGCATTCTTTGTTGGGTGAGCCATTTCTGGCACCCAGATTGTATTCTGAAACTGCTTAATAATAAAACCCTCAGATAGTTGCACCAGTTTTCCCGCATTGGGTCATTAGTCCAAGAGTTATTTTAGGGACATTAGTCCAAAAATAACAGTGTCACTTGTGTGTTTGTTTTTCCTTCAGTTGATTATCTGTATGTGTTGAGACTATACTTGCATTTATTTTCAATATTTACATGGTAAATAACTTGTTAATTAACAGAACAAGTAGGAAGAGATAAATCAGAAAGTACAGGAAGGATTTCTAACAGTTAGACTTAAAAATTCCAACATTATTGTGATTTGGTTTACTTGACATAGTATGCCTTGCAAGAAAGAGATCAAAATGACTAGCAATATGGTAGAATACGAAGATTCTCCCGACGAATCAGATGAGCAACGTGGTTTTGGGCACTCTTATGATTTAGCAAACACATTGAGAAGCTTAAAGGAAGAAATAAGGAGTTGTAAAGCGGACAATGACAAAATCATGCAGGCACAAGAGAAACAAGCAGGGGTTAATGCAATACACCTTCAAAGTTTGTCAAAATTGCAGTGACATGGGCCACTTCGGATCAGTAATGGGCAAGAGGAAAAAACTAATGGGGCATATAGAAGTAGGTCTCATGGTGGTCACAGGTCGGATAGAGATGTCACAGTGAAAGATGGCAGACTGTTGGATACTACGGATAGGAGAGGTGATGGACACATGTACTACTCTAGTTCTGGTTCTGATAGGCATTATGATCGTCATCATTATCATCCTTACAGGAGGTGATAGGGGATACTTTCCAGATGAATTTAAGAAAGAAAAGCCATATACTTTTGATGGAGATTTGAAGAACCCAAAAGATGCAGAGCCTTGGATACTTGGGATGAAAAAGTTCTTCGAGTTGCATAATTACACAGATAATATGAAGCCAGAGTAGCTACCTTCAGCATGAGAGGTAAAGCAGATATTTGGTGGGAAGATGTGAAGCAGGTCAGAGACATCAAGATAGAGGACTTGAGTTGGCATGAGTTCAAGAGGCTTTTTAGGAAGAAGTACTTGTCAGAAAGGTACTACAATGGTAAGGCCAAAGAATTCTATGACGTAAAGATGGGATCAATGACAGATGAAGAGTAAACGACAAGGTTTCTGGAGCTATTGAGGTATGTGCCATATCTTAAAGATGAGAAGGCTAAAGTTCAACGATTTTCCAGTGCTTTCCCATTAGCATTTAGAGATCAGATTGAGTATGACGAGCCTCGGTCAGTTGAGGAAGTTATTGGGAAATTGAAGCATTTCTATGACAGTCACAGCATAAGAATTAATCTCAGTAAGGATGGAAAGGGAAATATAAATGTAAAGGTAAATGGAAGCCGAAAAAAACAAGGCCTCAGAATGCAGAAGAGAAAAAAAAATGTGGCACCATAAAAGAAGTTCAACGCAGCTAGACAAGGACATGGATCATAGTAGCACTATAAAGGTAATGGTACTGGAGGTTCGAGTGTTGGACATGCAGTAGGAAAACCTTGAGAGAGATTTTCCACAAAATCAAGGTGGTAGGCCTAAGATCTATAGTGAACAGGAGGTACAGACTATTGGGGATGTTGGTTAGAGAATTCCTTGCATCTATGCGGCACTGGATAATAGGCAGGCAGACCATCAAGCATCTATCATTGAAATGGACGATAAGGTTTGTGATCAAGTTGTTTCTATTTTGATTAACCCTGGATCTAATTATAGTTATGTTAGTCTTGACTTGGTGGATAAGTGTGGTTTGAATTGTGAAAAGTCAGAAACCTGAATCCTATTGCAACAACTAGAAATAATTCTCCTAATTGTTAAATTAATTTTTAACAATTTATTTATTGTTATATCTTAGGCTTTTGTGATCCATGATGTAGTAATCATTTATTTCGGATTAATCACATCAGTATTGTTTGGTCGACGTTTCAAACTAGATAATGCGGTTCATCCTCAGGACAAAGATTCATCCTTTGTCCTCAGGATGAACCACATTAGCTGGTTCAGAACATCGACCAAATAATACTGATGTGATTAATCCAAAAGACATGCTTACATAATTTATTTATTGTTTACTACAACAAATACTAAATCAATCACACTGCAACCTACACAAATAAACTACGGAAGAAATAAATGTTGGACAAAATACTAGCGCGCACACATAAAATGACAGTGATTTTTGGACCAATGTCCCCGGAAAACCCCAACTCGGGAAAACCGGTGCAGCAGGTGAAGGTTGTATTATTATGCAACAGTGAAATAATCTGAGTACAACTAGATGTCGAAACTGGCAATCCTATAGAGAAATACTCGCAAGAAAAATCTAGTGCGGAAATCTCCTCACTCCACAGGCAAATATGGGCTCTGACCTCAACTCAAATTGAGGCATCCAAACTAGCTCTACGCAGCTACTGCGCCACCCTAGTGCAATCCCTTATGCACTTAGTTCAGACCAGCTTCTCCTCAAGCTGTCTAGTATGTTGTTGTCTAGAAATATATCTCTCCTGGCCTCTGGAACCTCTATCCATCTTCTGGCACTGAAACTCGGCTTTCCCCAATTGTTTCAAAATTTCCACTAGAGGCTACTACATTGCTCTGTGTCAGGCTTACTGTGGCTCACTTGCCTCTCTGCAAATGCACTCACCGCATCTGGAATCCTTCCTCTAGCTTCACTGTCTCTGCCCCTCTCTCACTGCTTTGTTCTTACTAGCTCTCTCTCCAGAAATTGATTGCCTGCTACTCCGGAAATCGATCTACTCATGAAATCGAACTCTGTAAGTGATTTCTCCAAGCCCCTTCGACTTCTTCTTATAATCCTTTGTTGAGACTTCAACGACCAAGATTAGATCTTAATCGATGGCTCGGATTAACTTGAAGTCGATCCTTGTGAGTTTCTATAACATTCAAACCTTAATTAATTCGGATTAATTAGTCATATTCCCTAAGTTTAGACTTCAGAAATATTTAAAAACCGACTAATAATCTAATTAAGTCATTTCTAGGCGGAATTTCCAGAAATATTTCTGCGTTTTGGAGATCTCATGTATTCTAGCCTCTCCATAAAATTTCAAGGCTAAAACACACCCGATGGTACAAAAACTAACGCTCCCTCTTAGCGAGGAATTTGTTCTAGTGTTGTTATCCACTGTAACAATACCCTGTCTTTGCATCATCTCTAATCACTCTGCTAATGTCTGGATGCTACAGCCCACCAACCACTACGCAACTATGATATCTGTTACATCTGTGCTGCTACTGACCCTGCTAAACCGTTGCCAACACTGCATCTGCACTGCAACTCCCTCTTCATCTGTTGTTGCTGCAACAGAAACATCTGGAACTGAAAAGCGTCCTAAATACTAAATCAACTTTTATCAGTATGATGCATCTATCACCCAAGTCTCTGACCGCTGCTAGTATCTGCTCTATCACTGAGGAATCTGCGTTGATGCTAACTCCGCACTGTGATCCTTAGCGTCTGACCATAACTAGACTCTGCATCTGTCACTCTAGCATATGACTGCATCTACTGTCACGATCCATTCTGCTACCAACTAATGCAGTCTCCCATAGCAAGGTATTGATTCAAGAGGTGGGCTCCTCAAGAATCCTGCCCATCTGTAGCACTTTGGGGCTACAAAACTAAATCTCCCCACCTCACTCATGGAAGTATATCAACAAACATGGCGAAAGTCTTCCTCCAATCTAGAGAAAAGTCTATCAATCTCTGCTGATGTTGCTTGTTGGTCCTACTTCTCCTCCTTGTCCCTCTTGAGAGGACACAGTGTGTTGTAGTGACCAAGCTCACCACATCTAAAGTGTTAGTTTTGGGTAGCATCGATAGTGTTGTAGCCTTAAAATTATTGGAGAGGCTAAGGCACTTTGGTGAAATTCCACCCGAATTGTATTTTATTAAAATAATTAATATTTTTAATGGAGTTCCTAAGTCTAAACTTAGGGAAATTAAAATATTAATGAGTATTAATCAAACTATGGGTGAGAATGATCTAGAAGGCAGATCAAGTCATGTTTTAATCTTAGTTGTTGATTAGAGACTTAATCTCGGTCATTGAAGACTCAACAAGAAAAGTATAAGATGGAGGCTTGGGGTTCATTTGGAAACAGACACGGAGAAAACAAATAGATATGGAGTTCGATTTTTAGGGCTAGGAAGCTGAGAAATTCAAACTAAGTGATCATTCAGTTGCAGAGGGGCAGAGAGAATCCGAGAGAAGGTCTTTCTGGAGAATATTGACAAAGAGACGGAGAGAGCTTGTGCAGGCAGCGCAGTAGTCGGGAGAGCTGACACTGGGCCAATCTGCGCTCACGGAGCCCTGACACAAAGCCAAAGAGACTAGCTTAGAGGAGAAAGCTTCTTGTCACGCAGAAGTCGGAACAACCGTAATCGCTGACACAGAGGGTAAAAGTGGTGACACAGGGGTGACTTAGAGCCTGAAAGACTGAGGCAGGGCCTACGCAACGCCAGCGCAAAAGTAGTCGGGGTTAGCCAGTCTTGTTGCCGAATCAGCGGGAATTCTTCCAAGTGAAGTGACATAAGACTCACTCAGATTTTCCGCCAGTATTTTCTCTGTAAAGGATTTCTAGATGAGCATCCTAGATTTGTATTCAGATATTTCTCCTGCATAATAATAAACCCTAAGAACTGCTGCACCGGTTTTCCCGCATTGGGTTTTTTCGGGGACTATTGTGTCCAAAAATAAGTGTGTCCTATGTATCTTGTTCTTTTCTATGTTTTTGTTTCATGAGATCAAATATTTAATTAGTGTAAGCTGCAAAAGTAATTTGTTTCAGTATTCAGAGGAATAAATTGATGAATTTAAAAGCAAGTAGGTGAAGTAGATTCAGATTTGCTATAGTAGGGGTTCCTTTAGTGTAGGAATTTTCACATGGTATCAGAGCGTTTATTTTGGAACAAGGAAGAGCAGATCTAGTACTGAGCATTGAGGCCGAAAGCTGCACTTCGCAGCAATTCAAATCCCCTTGAAGGGATTGCATAGTCCTTACCGGGAAACAGACCCGAGGAAATCTCTCTCTGAGTGAGACGACAGAGAGGTACGATTTCCAGTTCGTGAGTTTGCAGATGCAAAGGGACTGACGCAGAGTCTGAGTGTAATGATTGAAGGGCACAGTTTCTGTTGACGCAGAAACCTGCAAGAAAAGAACGAAGACACGTAGAAGGGGAATTTTCTCCTCAAAGAACTTTCCACTAAAAATTTTGAATTCCTCACTTACTAAGTAGCTAAGAAGTGACTAGAGGAGTCAGTTCGACAGTTGAGTGAGATGGCATCACATGGGCTCAGAGATCAAGACAGGTTGGACAGAGCCTCCAACTGTCACATGGAAGACCAGAAACTTAATTGTTCTGGAGGAATATGATCTCAAGGCCTACATCAAAAGTGTTGTAGTTGTTCCTGCTGACAACGATCAAAAGAAGTACAAGGCCGAGCAGGGGAAGGCAAAGAGGCTCATTCTCGATGGAGTTCGAGATAATGTGGTCTCACACTTGTAGGGCAAAGATACAGCCTAGGAGATGTGGGAAGCCTTGTCGTCTCTATATAAAGGCTCTTCCGAACAGCAAAAGATGTATTTAGAGTAGAAGTTGCAGCGGACCTTGATGCAGAAAGGAGAAGGGGTGAACCTCTATCTTCAATTTCTTCAGGACACTAGAGACCAGCTTGTTGTAGTGGGATCCACTCCTCAGCCAACTATGATGGTGAGGATAGCCTTGAAAGGAGTCTCAGATGAATGGCAAGTTTTCATCCAAATCATATTGGGCAGGGAATAACTACCTTCATGGGAGGAGATGTGGACGACTCTTCAACAAGAGGAGTTAAGGAGGGACCTAGTGAAGGTCAACCTCAATGGCAGCAGTGGGAGTGGCACAAAGACGAAGGAGGAGGAAAATGCAGCTCTAGCATCGAAGGGACAACAAAAGCCGAAGCAAAAGGACATTTCGAAGGTTAAATGTTTCAGATGTGGTGAGATGGGTTACTTTGCGTCTCAGTGTCCTTTGAAGCAAAAGGATAAGGACAAGAAGCATGATTCAAAGGTTGCAGCCGTGAAGATAGACGAGGAAGAGTATGCCATAAGTGCCCACACATCTCCAGGAGCGAGATGGGGCGATATTGAGCTGCAGTCGGGAGGACTACGTGTGGGCAATATCCTTGAGGAGTCCACCTCTTGGATCAATTCCTTGCTACGGGAGCCCAAGATTCAGTGGTAGAAAGATGGACTTAGTGTTAGATGATACAATGGAGTGCTTGGAGGACAGGTGCAGGGGATTGGGACCAGAGACTGATCAACGCAGAGAAAGGTTAGCAGCAATGCAGATGGCATAGTGCAGAAGTCAACAGCAACGCAGAAGATTTAGAGGGTCAGTAGCTGTCAGATTCTACCATTCATTGCATTATGTTGAACACAGTTAAGTTCAGCTAATTTTGGATGTTCTTTAGTTGCTTCTCTCAGTAACTGAGTTGCAGTACGGATGTAGTGTTAGTAGTGGCAGTGCTCGCAGCATAGCAGATGCAGCGTTTGAGAGGGAATTGTAGTACAAATGCAGCAATGGCACTGGCAGTGTCATGGGCAGCAGTACAGTAGCAGCACCACCACAATGTTGGTGGCAACAACAGTGCAAAAAGGAGGTGCTTCAAAAACAAAGCAGCGTGCAGGTGGACATTGTTGCTAGAGCGCTTTCCTTACTTAGAGGGAGTGATAAATTTTGGTAGCATCGGAAGTGCTCTTGCTTTGAAAATTGTTGGAGAGGCTAAGACACAAGAGTTCTAAATAACACAGAAACCGTTTGGTGAAATTCCACCTGGATTGTATTTTATTAAAATAATTAATATTTTTAATGGAGTTCCTAAGTCTAAACTTAGATAAATTAAAATATTAATGAATATTAATTAAAATATGGGTGAGAATGATCTAGAATGATCTAGCCGTTGATTAGAGACTTAATCTCGGCCGTTGAAGGCTCAACAAGAAAATTATAAGATGGAGGCTTGGCGTTCATTTGGAAACATGCACTGAGAAAATGAATTGATTTGGAGTTCGATTTCTAGGGCTAGGAAGCCGAGAAATTCGAACTAAGTGATCATTCAGCAGCAGAGGGGAAAAGAGAATCCGGGAAAAGGACTTTCCGTGGAATACTGACAAAGAGGCGAAGAGATCTTTTGGAGGCAGCGAAGTAGCCGGGAGAGTTGACGCTAGACCAGTCTGGGCCCACACAGCCTTGACGCAGAGCCAAAGAGGCTAGTGTAGGGGAGAAACCTACCTGTTACGCAGAAGTGGGAACTGTCGGCACAGTCGGAATAGCTAACTCAAAGGGCAGAAGAGGTGAAGGAGGGCTGACGTAAGGCTGACGCAGGGCTAGCATAGAAGTAGCCGTGGTTAGCTAGTCTTGTTGCTGGATTAGCTGGAATCCTGTCAGGTGAAGTGAGGTAAACCTCACTCAGATTTTCCGCCAATATTTTCTCTGTAAAGGATTGCTAAATGAGCATCCTAGATTTGTATTCAAATATTTCTCCTGCATAATAATAAACCCTCAGAACTGCTCCATTGGTTTTCCTGCATTGGGTTTTTTCGAGAACTATTGTGTCCAAAAATAATTGTCCTATGTATCTTATTCTATGCTCTACTTTCTCTTTCATGAGATCACATATTTAATTAGTGTAGGCTGCAGAAGTAATTTCCTTCAGTATTCGGAAGAATAACTTGATGAATGTAATTTAAAAAAATCAAGTAGGTGAAGTAGATTCAGATTTGCTGCAATAGGGGTCACTTCAATATAGGAATTTTCACATGAAGCACTTGACCTTTGACAGGTCCTTCTCTTGCTACTCCCGCTGTTCCTCACTGGGACCCTTTGATGTGAGGGCCACATACTCCTCCTCCTTCACCTGCTTTGATCCACTACTACTGGCACTGATGGAGCTCTTCACAAGGTCTCGTCTCAGCTCTTCCTGTTGCAAATCAGCCTACATCCTATCCCACCTTGGCAAGGTGTCTCTGCCCAAGATACTTTGGAAAATTCTTGCCACTCCTCTCAGACACTGTTCAGTGCCAATCGCACTAGCTCTGTGCGTTCCCAACAGCTGCAAGTCGATCCCCAATCTTCTGAATCCTAGTGAGGAAGGGGTCTATGTGTTCCCCTTTCTACATCCCGGTGCATGTCAGCTTCTCCTTTAAGTACATCTTCTGTTGCTCGGAACTGCCCTGGTACAACATGGAAAGTGTATCCCACATCTCCTTGGCAGTAACTTTGCCAGCTATGTGAGAAACAATGTGATCACGGACACCATCAAGGATCAACCTCTTTGCCTGCACCATCTCCTTTCTGTAATATTTTAGTTGATCTGCATCCGTGGGGATATATACCACTAGATCTATGAATGGTTTCAGGCCATGTTCATCCAAAAGGAAGGACATCTTTGCCTTTCAGATGACATAGTCGGAAGCACCATCCAACCTGTCCTGATCTCGAAGTCCAGTAGTGGCCATCTCAAACAATGTCGAAAATCTCCTCTTCCCTTCTACTCAATTGTTACTCAGCTATTCACACTCCCCTCTAGAGTGAGAAACTTTGCACACAATGACTGTTGATCTGCAAGGGAAATCGAACTTCTCGATACTAGAAGTTCCCTAAGGAAAATTTTCTCTCAGTGTGTGTTCTTCTACCCGACATTAGTTTTTCTATAGAAAACTGCTGCAAAACTGTTGCGTCCAGCTAGAGATCTACTTTGTGAAAAATATTGGTTTCTCCCTCTACCTCTGGAATCCCTCGATCTGGAGAGATCGATTTTTTCTGTCCCCCTCTTAGAAAAAATCAATTTTCCTCAAGAAATTCGACCTCTTGGCCAAGGTGATTGTGTTGCCTCTGGGGTTTCAATCTGCTGCCCCTCAATGCACAATGAAACTCCCTCTCTCGTTGCTACTAATCTCTCCAACTAATCATATTTTCTTTGATACCATGTGAAAATTTGGAAACCCGAATCCTATTGCAGCAACTAGAAATAATTCTCCTAATTGTTAAATTAATTTTTAACAATTTATTTTATCCCGGTACGGAGGGGATACTTGGAGTGAAATCCTTGCACTTGAAAGTGTTAGAGTTAGAATAAAAAGGAGAGCCTCAGATCTTCATTTCCTCAAAAATTGCCGAGACAGCAATCTTGGTGTAAAAATCATCTTACTGTGGATTCTCCGATAAAAGATTCAAATAGCACAAACCACAGATCTCTGAAATCCAATTTATTTACTGTTTACTATAGCAAATACTGCATCAATCATGCTACAACCTACACAAATAAATTGCAGAAGAAATAAAAGTTGGAAGAAATACTAGCACACAAACATAAAATGACAATTTTTTTTGGACCAATCTCCCCAGAAAAACCCAACTTAGGAAAACCAATGCAGCTGCTGAGGGTTTTATTATTATGTGGCAGTGAAATAATCTGAGTACAACTAGATGCCAAAACTGGGAATCCCACAGAGAAATACTAGTAAGAAAAATCTAGTGAGGAAATCTCCTCACTCCACAAGCAAATTTGGGCTATGACGTCAGCTCAAATGGAGCCATCCAAACTGGCTCTGCGCAATTACTGCGTCACCCTAGCGCAATCCCTTCTTCACCCAGTTCGAACCAGCTTCTCCTCAAGCTGTTTGGTCTGTTTTTGTCTAGGAGAATGTCTCTCCTGGCCTCCAGAAGCTCTATCCAACTTCTGGCACTAAAACTCGACTTTCCCCAATAGTTTCGAAATTGTCCTCTAGAGGCTACTGCGTTGATCTATGTCAGCCTCACTATGGCTCACTTGCTTCTCTGCAAATGTACTCACTAGATCTAGAATCCTTCCTCTGACTTTACTTTCTCTTCCCCTCTCTTACTGCTTCAATCTCACTATCTCTCGCTCCAGCAACTGACTGTTGCTACTCTGGAAATCTACCTACTCATGAAATCGAACTCTGCAAGTGATTTCTCCAAGCCCCATCCACTTCTTCTTATAATCTTTTGTTCAAATTTTAATGACCAAGATTAGATCTTAATCGATGGCTAGGATTAACTTGAAGTTGGTTCGTGTGAGTTTCTACAACATTCACACCTTAACTTAATTAATTCTAATTAATTAGTCATATTCCCTAAGTTTAGACTTAGGAAACATTTAAAAATTGACTAATAATCTAATTAAGTCATTTCTAGGAGGAATTTCCAAAAACGATTTTTGGGGTTTGTATATCTCATGTATTCTAGCCTATCCACAAAATTTCAAGGCTAGAACACATCCGATACTACAAAAACTAACATGAATAAAGAACTACCTACAAAGTCTTGGTTAGTGCAGCTGGCTATAGGTACAAAGAAAAGAGTTCATCATTGGGTAAGAGCTTGTGCATTTGAGTTTAATGGCATGTCTACATCAATGTGTTTGAAAGTATTGTCGTTGGGATCGTATAGTATGTTCTTGGGTATGAATTGGTTATATCCTCATAGGACCAAGGTGGATTGTTATGACAAAGCCATTGAGTGCTTGGATGAAAATGGAGAACAAAGAGTCTTACGGGGTAAGAAGAAAGCAACATCAATTTCACAACTATGCAAGCCAAGCCTAGTCGCAGGAAATGGTGTGTGTTATTTGTAGTACATATCTCTAGTGAAAAGTGTGAGGTTGAGGATGCAGATGTTTTGAGTAAGTACCCAATTCTACAACAGTTTCAGGATGTGTTTAGCACAGATATTTCATAGTTTCCGCCTCACAAGGTTGTAGACTTTTCTATTGAGTTGGTACCATGGGCAACACCAACATCAATAGCACCATACAGGACGAGCACTCCAAAGTTGGTAGAGCTGAAGTTGTAGTTAAAGGAAATGCTTGACAAGGGATACATTAGGCCAATTATATAACCTTGGGGTACATCGGTATTGCTTGTAAAGAAAAAGGATGGTACTCTCATACTATGCATTGACTACATGCAATTGAACAAAGTGACAATCAAGAATAGGCATCCATTATCGAGAATTGATGACTTGTTTGATCAGCTGAAGGGAGTAGCAATGTTCTCGAAGATTGATTTGAGATTTGGATATCATCAAGTACGCATTAAAGAGGACATTTATAAGGCAACTTTCCGGACCAGGTATGGGCTTTATGAGTTTGTTGTAGTTCCATTTGGTTTGACTAATGCTCCATCTACCTTTATGTGCTTGATAAATAGTGTTTTGCATCCTTATCTGGACAAGTTTGTTATTATGTTCATTGATGATATATTGGCATATTCTAAAAATGAAGAAGAGCATGTTGAACATTTAGCAGTAGTGTTGAGATTGCTAAGAGAGCATCAATTGTATGCTAAGCTTAGAAAATGTGGTTTCTTTCAGACAGAGGTGTTTCTTTAAGACAAAGGTACATTACTTGGGACACATCGTTTCCAAGGAAGGCATAGCAGTTGATCTAGAAAAGATACAGGCTATCATGGAGTGGGAACTCTTAGAAATGTAGATGACGTGAGATCCTTCATGGGACTAGCAAGTTATAACAAGAGGTTCATCAGGAACTTCTCACAAATTTCTTATCCTATTACATCATTGCAGATGAAAGGTAAGAAGTTTGAATGGACAGAGGAATGTGTGGCCAGTTTTGAGCAGCTTAAGTACTTGTTGACACATGCTCAAGTGTTAAAAATCATTGATCTGGAAAAAACGTTTGTGGTATGTACATATGGTATGTACATATGCTTGCAAGAGAGGACTTGGCGGAGTCCTTATGCAAGAAGGACAGGTAGTGTGGTATGATTCACGGAAACTGAATGAGCACAAGCGAAACTATTTGACACATGATCTTGAGCTAGCACAATCATACATGCATTGAAGATGTGGAGGCACTATGGCAGGAGGTTTGTATTGATGAGTGATCACAATGGTTTGTGGTACCTATTTGACTAGCCGAATCTGAATGCCAGACAAGCTATATGGTTGGCCACGATTAGTGAGTTCGATTTTGAGATCAGATACATCAAGAAAAATCAGAATAAGGTTGCAGATGCTCTTAGCAAGCGGATACAGGCAAATCATATAGCAGTTGAGTTCCTATGGGATAAATCTACAGGATAGGATCTTACAGGCAGGTCAGCAGGATGTCAGATACATGGAGCTTAGGCATAGGTTACAGTAGAGCACAGGTACAGGTACAGTTAGTGGTACAAGTACAGGTACAGGTACAAATACAGGTGCAGGTATAAGTGCACAGGATGTGGACCATTCTCTTACAGCAGATTGATTGGTCAGGTTTAGAGACAAGATATATGTGCCAGACAACAGTGAGCTCAAGAAGGTGATCTTGAGGGAGTTTCATGAAAAACCATATTTCGGTCACCCAAGCTATCAGAAGACATTGACTACAGTGAAGAATTTTTATTATTAGACGAATTTGAAAAGGATGTAACAGAGTTTGTGGCTAGGTGCTTGGATTGTCAACAGGTGAAGGCAAAGTGTAAGCATCCAGGTGGACTACTACAGCCAATTGCAATTCCATAATGGAAATGGGAGTTCATTTCCATGGACTTTATCACAGGTTTTTTGAGGACAGTAAGATAACATGATTCCATCAGGGTTGTGGTGCACAGGTTGACAAAGGTATGGCGCTTCATTCCAGTGAAGTTTACATTCTCAGCGAATGATGTAGTACAGGTCTTCATCAGGGACATAGTCAGATTGCATGGAGTTCCAAAGACGATTGTATCGAACAGGGATGCTAAGTTCACTTCCAAGTTTTGGAAGGAGTTGTTTGCAAGTTTGGGCACAGAGTTGGCCTTCAGTAAAATTTATCATTCGCATACTGATGGACAAACTAAGAGGGTCAACAGGATATTGGAGGACATGTTGAGGATGTACGTGATGCATCAGTAGCGAAAGTGGGAAGAGTATCTTCTATTGGGAGAGTTTGCTTACAACAATAAGTATTAAGAATATTTGAATATGAGTCTGTTTGAGGCATTGTATGGTTGGAGTTGCAATACTCCCATCAGTTGGAGTGACCCATTAACAGGGTGTTGATTGGACCGAGCATGTTGGCAGAAATGGAACAGGAAATGTAGGTAATCAAGAAGAATCCGAAAGCAGCACAGGATGGGTAGAAAAGTTATTCAAATCGGAACTTGTTATTTAAGGAGTTTCGGGTTGGGGAACAGGTGTACTTGCTCACCAAACCAAAGAAGAGCTCCTTGCATATTGGATCATGTGCCAAGCTGTCACCTCGGTTTTGTGGATGTTTCAAGATTCTTTAAAGGATTGGGCCAGTAGCCTATCTATTTGCATTGCCTCCGACAGTAAAATTCCATGATGTTTTCCATGTGTCATTGCTTAAGAAGTATGTTAAAGATGTTGATCATGTGATTGACTGGTCTGTATTGCAGATGGAGCCAGATGGATAATTCCATCCGGAACCTCAATGTATATTGCAGAGAAAGGTGCTCATGCTCTAGAACCGAGCAATTGAGCAGGTTAAAGTGTAGTGGAAGTACTTTGGGCCCAATGAAGTGACATGGGAGATGGTAGATCAGATGCGGGCTATGTATCCTTCATTGTTTGCTGGTTGAGGCAAGGCAACTTTGGTATGATGTTTTGGTATATGATTGGCATATGTTTTGGTGTGATGTTTAGTACATATGTATATGGATGTAAATACTGCCATGATCTATGTTATAAAGCTTCAATAAACGGTATGGATGTCATGTTATTATGTTGTTATGTTGTCATGTTGGTTTGCTTCTCAACAGGGTGATCATTGTAAATACTGAAACAACTAAGTTATAAAGCTACATGGACAATGTGTTTTCTTTTCAGTAGTTTCACTGAGGTATAGGTGTGGTTACCGAGGATAGTGTCCCC
This sequence comes from Pinus taeda, assembly GCA_000404065.3. NCBI lineage: Eukaryota > Viridiplantae > Streptophyta > Pinopsida > Pinales > Pinaceae > Pinus > Pinus taeda. The sequence continues at coordinate 112,492 of APFE030057693.1, forward strand.
CAAGGGGGAGGGTTTTGTAACAGCCTTGGTGAAAATTTCATGTAATAAAAGTTAATAAAGGAAAAATAATAAACATGAATTATGGAACACTTATTCCAAGCTGAACGTTGGGTAAACCATCCTAGTGTGGGTGTTTATTTGGTTTATTATGGATAATGAAATTGGCAAAGGCAATGGCTAAAGCATTTGGAAAGGAAAAGTGTCATTAATTGGCATTTTATTTATGAAAATAATGGAAATTAGGAGAAAAAGAAGGCAAAAGGTCAAAGGTTGCATGAGAGGAGGAAACTGAAGGAATAATGGAAAATGAATAAAATAAAGTCCTCATTAATAAAAAGGCTTCTAAGGATCAATTGGTACCTTTTGTTAGTTTAGTTTTGGACGCTCTCTCATTATTCTCTTTCTCTCTCTCACTCTTGGACACCTAGACATTTCTTGGAGCATTTCAATGTTGGATCAAGAAGGGCAAAGGAGGCAAAGAGGAAGCAAAGATCAAGCAAGGAAGAGAAGGATCAAGTAGCTATAGCAGGATTATTTGCAAGTACCAATTTGCATATGTGGTTTCCTTAATATATTTGGCATGCATGGTGTTGCATTTGAGTTCTTGGTTCTCTTTCTATCATTGGCATGGGTTTTGCCAGGCGTGACAGTGTCTTTTAGCCTAGCCTTGCTATTTTCGGATAGCCATCGTGTGATAGGGTTCTCATGTTTTAGTTGAGTTGGATTTCCGGATGGATTCAAAGCTGAGTGAGGTGGATCTATGAATAAAAAAACACATGGCCAAGTAACCCCTAGACCAGACAGTGGGTTGTAGTAAAGTCGGATTTTGTGTTGCCTCGGTGAGCCTACGAATCCTCGATCGGTGAATGGCGGGATATACGGTAAAGCCTAGAGGTGGGTGCTCTCCATCAAGCCTAGTAATCCCGAGATGGGATATATGGTAAAGCCTGGAGAGTGGAGTCTCGATTAGAGCCTATAGATCCAGTGTAGATTGTGGTAAAGCATAGAGTCTAGGAGACAGGAAAATTCCTCACGGTGTAGGTGGAGAAATCCGGTGCCATCCATGCTTGTTTTGGCTAGTGATCTAGAGGAGATCATGGTAAAGCCTATTATTACATGTTCATTGTTTTGGCCTAGTGATCCAGTGTGGAGTGCGGTAAAGCCTGGTTTCTATTGATGAGAGTGAGGTGGTTTAGCCTCGGGATGCACTGGTTGGTTCTTTTCGTTTGAGTCCCACATTCATGCTTGGAATATGGCACAGGGGTGATTCGCTGAAGAGAGATTTCGCTCAACTAATCTATGGTCGAGTGGAACGTGGTAGTCCCTTACCGGGTTGGCTTTTGCATTCATTGATAAGAGGTTTTTCCCTTGGTATCTTATGTGTGAATGTACTAGTTTATATGTGGATTCTATGGTTGATGTATCCTTGATATTTCTATCATTATTATGTTGGTTATAAGCATGTATTATAACAGTGATGATGTATGGCTCTCCTCATGTTTCGATTCGTAAATGAGTGAACAATGTATCTATGACCTAATAGATGATAACACAGCTAATGATATATGGGTACAATGCTTCTTAGTGATTCTCAGATAAGTATGAGACCCCTATACTCAAATTTGTTAAACCTATAGATTACATATTTGTGACATGTTTGACGAAATGTTTGTCATGGCTAGTAGGGATCCAGTCAAGTCCTTGTTCAAGTAATTGCATTTGTATCATTATTTTGTTGTTATCTTTTAGTTCTAAAAGTGTCATGGAGTTCTGAGCAGTGACATGGGATCTGGGCCTGAAAAAGTGGCACAAATCTCGGAGTCACAGGCACAAGACTGAGGAGAAACGTCCCAAAACGCACCCATGCCTTGTTGTGGGAGCGACTAGAGCCTCCCAAACGCACCCTTTTTCATATCAAGGGAGCATCCAGGGGTTTAATGGTCTAAAACTAAGTGGGACCCAGGGACTGGTCATGGGGATGACTGGGAAGGCTTCTGGGAGTCCTGTAGCAGGTATAGAAGGTTTGTGTTGTGAGTTTCTGTCGATTACACTTCCTAAAGGCCACCTAAGAGGTTGAATCCCATTATAGTGGCCTCTCGTCGCATATTTACCACAGTTGGACGATTACCTGGGTAGATGTGGGATGACGGTGTTATAACTACAACTTCCTTCCCTAGCACCACCCTACACCCTTTATAATAGAAGATAAGTCAAAACTCTTCGGCTCTTATACCAGGGACAAAGACCCAAATACAAGAAGATACAATCACTATTATCTCTGCTTGAACATATTCAACTTCCAATACTACTCTAGTAATTTTTCCACTGTAATTTTGTCCTCTAATGCAACAAATCAAATCTAGTTCATACCTCCAAACAAATTCTCCAATAATGACATCAAGGTCTGCTCAAGAATGCCTTCAATGCCAGCTTAAGAATGACTCCAAGAATTAAATCAAGGGATGCTTCAGATTTCTTCAAGGAAACTTTCCAAACTTCCACAAGAATGTAGCCAAATTCAACTTAAGAACCACTTCACAAGTCAAATATCAAAGTCTACTTCATATCATCAAAGGTCTGCCAAAAATTATGCTCTCAATGTCTACTTCAAATCATCAAAGCAAAATTTGCTCAGAACAATGCTTCAAATATGCCCTAACCAGGGCCGAATTTTCCTCAGCTAGTTGCACTAAGGTAGGGCTTAACTACCTCTGAAAGTTTCCCTAAGATAGGGTTGAATATACCTCAGAATGTTGCCCAAATTCGACCTTAGGTACAAATCGAGTTGAGCCTCAGAAAGCCTGAATTGGGATTCAAAATATTTCCTTAAAAAGGTCTCAAGATTTGTTCAGAACTGCCCTAAACAGGGATGAAGCTTTTTCCTCGAAGCTAGGATGAATTAAGACTCAAACAGGACGAATTGGCCTCAGCCAAATATCAAAATAGTTCCTTGTTTACTCCTCAATAGTCATCAAATGAAAGTACAAAATTCCGCTAGCAATGCCTTAGATAGCACAGGCTTAAGAGATCTTACCAGTTGTAGAGCTTGACCTGTTGAGTCACCTTCAATCCATAACCAATACTCCCAAGCTTCAGATGTCTCAGCCTTCTTCAAATATATCCTTTTAGGGCTCGTCCTTAGAACAAAAGATTTTATTCTTAATTCAATGTTTCTTGCTTGCTCATTTGGGATGCCACAAGTTGGATATATATATATATATATATATATATATGTTTTGGAGGAGCCCTTAACTGGGGACGATTCGAGCAAAATAATGATATTCTTTATGAAAAGACATGAATGTAATAAATTTGACCTGATGGAGATGAACCAACCTGTTTAGAGGAGGCTTATGACACTTTAAAAATTATTTTTTTGACATTTATATCATCTTCTTTCAAACTAATTAGGACACATGAATTTAGGTCAATCTTAAATTATAATTTTGACCTTCTTTTATGGGCTGCAATGAAGTGATAAGGTCATAAGATTTTGTGGAAAAGGTGTTGGTGCTAAACCCATCTTTGGGGCATCAAACTTCAAAAATTAATCTCTCTCCAACCAAGAGCACCCACAAGGTGTGTCACCTATCAAATGAAATGAATTGACAAGGACTACTAATCTAAAGTGTACTTGCATCCAAATTTGTTGAATTGTGAATGCAAAACACCAAACAAATGTTGGCCCATTCACGCTTTTACATCAATGAAAAAAATTTCCAACACCATCGACCATAGGTGCATCATCTTTAGGGACACAGACTTAAGAGGAGGATATACCCACCCCAGTACAGGAGGCCACTTCAGGAAAGAGGAAACCAAGATGTCTTCATGAGACTCTTAAGGAATCCCAGTAGGAAGTGGGAAGTCCTAAGAGGAGTATTAGGGAGAGCAAACCACCAGATCGGTTTTGTAGCTATTTGCCTATGGTCAGTAGCATCATTGAGTCTGAGCCTTCTGGCTATGAGGGGGCATTAGGCTAGCAGGTCTAGAGGGATTCCATGGTGGAAGAGTATGCTTTCGTCATGATGAATGATGTTTGGGATAAGGCTTGAAGGGAAGTTAGTGGCGACTTCTAGGTGGCTCTACAAGATTAAGTATGCTATGGATGGCAGTGTTGAGAAGTACAAAAGCTCAATTTGTGGCTCGACGGTTCTCACAGGAAGAGGGAGTTGATTATGAGGAGACCTTCACTCCAATTGCTCAATATACTTCTATTAGGTCAATGATTTCCATAGCAGCAAAGTTGGGTTGGAAGATCCACCAGATGGATATGAAGATTGTATTTATGAATAGGATTATATAGGAGGAGGTTTACATTGAGCAACTATAGGGATTTAAGATGCATGGGAGGGAGTCCCATGTTTGCATATTAAAGAAGGTGCTTTATGGACTGAAGAAATCTTCGAGAGCTTGGTATTCTTGAATAGATGCTTACTTGCAGTAGTAGGGTTTTAGGAAAAGTGATGCAGGTCCAAGCCTTCATTACATTGTGGTTGGTAAGGATTTTCTCATTCTAGTACTGTATGTGGATGACTTATTTATTAAATGTACAAAACGACTCAAAGTACTACAGGAGAGATATTTCTTTAGAGTTTGAGATGACAGATGTTGGACTGATGCATTGTTTCTTGGGATTAGAAGTATGGCAGGAGGATGGGCATATCGTTCTGGGACAAGGAAATTATGCAGCAGACATTCTAATGAGATTTCATATGGAGGACTGTAGGCCCATTACCACACCTATGATTACTAGCTAGAAGAAGCTCCATGCTTCTAAGTTCGAGTTGGTTGATCCCATGACTTATCATCAATTGATAGGCTCAATGATTTATATGGTCAACACCAAGACAAACATTTGTTTTGCAGACAACACACTCAGTCAGTTTATGGTGGAGCCTAGGAGAGTGCATTGGGTGGCTAAAAAACATGTGCTTCGATATCTGCAAGGTAGGGTGGACTATGGTCTGGACTATGTTCAAGGAGATGGAGTCAAGTTGACTAGCTCAAATTGGGAAGGATGTGTTGGTGATAGGAAAAAAACTCTAAGTGTTGTTTCATGTTGGGTTTGGCAGTTGTATCATGGTTCAACCAGAAGTAAAGGATAGTTGCACTAGGTTTTTCCGAGGCAAAGTACATGGAAGCTAGTCAGTATTGAATTGGGTAGCTTGGGAGGTACTCCACAAGCCTAAGAATAGGGATTGTGAAGTTTGGTTAGAAACGTATTTTGGGAAAAGAAACCAAGTGGAGGGGTTTTAGACCCAAGAAGGGGTTTAAAATCTAAAAAGAAATTGAAAAGAGAATTATTATTTCCTCAGTCTAGAGGACCCAAACCTTAAGTCCAGGGGATTCCTAAAAGGCTAGCAGAGAACTATTTAAGGAGGCCTAAGGAAAGGCTAGTGGCATCAAGCAGGAGGAGCTCATTTGATCGTGAGTCCAGGAGAGATGTAGTCGTAAAGTAGGTCGAGCTTGAAGGCCAACTAAGGTTGCAAGGGAGGCCAAAGTCATCCATCTGAGTGCATTCGCTCAAGAAGGAAGATCAATCAGAGGTGCCACAAACCTAAGATGTCGAGCCAAAAGAAGTAGAAAGAGATGAGTTGATTTCTCTTCATGTGATCTAGTTTGGGTGTGTATAGGAGATCTGCTAGTCATGTTTTATTTGAGTGTCTGGGCATAAAAATGTGTGAAATCCCAAGTGAATCAAGCCGCTAGCATTTTGTTCAATAGGAGGAGGCCAAGACCTTTAGAATAGGGTTTTTAGAGGATCGCAAGGCTTGTTGGGTAGGCAGATCAAGGCTACAACACCTCAAGGAACAACACAACTTGTAAGGAGGGTTTTCGCTATGAATGGGAGGTTTGAAGCTAATACAAATGCCCTAATGGAGAGTCATTAACCTCAAGAAATATGCCTAGATCTGTAGTCTAAAGAACCAAAACCCTAAGTCTAGAGGATTCCTAAAAGGCTAGAGGAAAACTATTTAAGGAGGCCTAATAAAAGGCTAGAGGCATCAAGTGGGAGGAGCTCATTTGATTGTGAGGCTAGGAGATATGTAGTCTTAAAGTAATCTGAGCTTAAAGGTCGACTAGGGCTGCAAGGGAGGCCAAAGCCAACCATCCAAGTGCACTCACTCAAGAAGGAAGATCAGTCAGACATGTCGCAAGCCTAATGCCAAGCCAAAAGCAGTGGAAATGGATGAGTTGATTTCTCTTCATGTGATTTGGTTTGGGCGTGAATAGGAGATCTGTTGGTCGTGTTTTCTTTGAGGGTCTGGGCATAAAAATGCGTGAAATCCCAAGTGAATCAAGTCGCTAGAATTTTCTTCAATAGGAGCAGGCCAAGACCTCTAGAATAGGGTTTTAAGAGGGTTGCAAGGCTTGTTGGATAGACAGATCAAGGCTACGACACCTCAAGGAACAACTTAGCCTGTAAGGAGGGTTTTCACTATGAATGGGAGGTCTGAAGCTCATACAAATGCCCTAATGGAGAGTTATCAACCTCAAGAAATATGCCTAGATCTATGGACTTTGGGAGTGAAGATAGTGCATTTTGAAGTGAGAAGTGACTAGTTTTCATGGTGATGAATGTGTGGTGATGGAAAGTTGTTCCAAGGATGTGGAACAAAGTAATCTAATACCTAAGTATAGTGAGAAGAAGTTTGTCTAATCATTATTAGAGGAGCAACAATGAAACCCTAGTTAAGGGCTACTTCAAAGGTGTGTGAACCTTAAGTGTTTGTCCTAAAATCTGTGTTGGAATTTCTCAAGATAGGAGGTGTTGACCCTAAGTGGATATAAGCATGATTACATAGTTTGGTGGACAATCAGATCTTCAAGTGGGTAGCACTCAACCTCAAATAAAGAGCAGGTGGTTAGCAAGCAAAGGCATGCACAGTGATAGGAGATGAAAAGTGGTATTTGGAAGTCTCAGATTAGTCAAAGTATTGACTGTATTTGAGCATTTTTGTGCCCTAGATCAGTCATGGAGTGATTGAAAGTGAGCAGATATAAAAGCCTTACGAATAGTGACAAGCGCTGATTCTATGTCACAAAGATAGGGCAATTTTGTGTCCCTACATGCAACGTTCTGGAACAACCAAAATCACTTCAAGTGGAAAGTGCAGGAAGTGCAAGCATAGGAAGAAGGAGTAGATCTGGAAGGAGGAGATCTGTTCACAAAAAAAGTTGTGAACAAATATTCTCAAACGCAGTATGCAATAGTTTGAAGACCTTATAAAAAGGATAATGAAAGGAGCCATGGAATGTTAGGAGGCATGTTGTTGAAGCCCTGATTCAAGAGTTGCACATTGGCAGACTTCAGTGAAAAGAGGACATTTCCAGAAGTCCTAATGAGAAGTCACCCTAATGGAGCATGAGGACTACTAGTGGGCAGATTGATAAGCTGAATTTCAGTGACACAAAAGGAGATGTGATCATTGATAGTGGCTGGTTGGAGTGATCAATAGTTGGGAGGCAAGAAGAAGCGCCAAATGTGTTTAGGGCACGTGGAATAAAAGGGTTGCAAGGAACAAAATCAACAAGTAGGTCAATTATTGTCTTGTTCAAGGTAGATTGGTGGTCAGAGTGACTGAAAACAAGGCCTAGTTGTGTCCTTGTATTAGGGATGTATGTAAGGGCCAAGATCCCTCGTATGGGAGCCCTAAGATTGTTGTATTCTAGTTTGTAGTGTAACATGTAGTGGGTTTGAAAAGTTAAAAATTGTCATTTGCACTAGTTGATTCACAAATGTGTGTAGATTCCGCTGCGAAAAGAAGTATTGTTGTGGCACTTGAGTGTGTTTCTGTCAGTGACTTAAAAGATCCAAACCAGTTTCAGATGTGCAGTGGAAAATCAACATGGTAGCAAAGCTACTTTAAAGGGTCAATGGATCAGAGTGTGCATAGTGGAAGTAGGTTGAGCTAGTGGAGATCATGTAGATTCATCGATGATGATGGATACTCCAAGTAGTGGGAGTATCCCCTCGCTAAGAGGGCGTGTTGAATTAGGTAGCTTGGGAGGTACTCCACAAGCCTAAGAATTGGTTTTGTGAAGTTTGGTCACAAAAGGTGTTAAATAGTGCAACTAACGGCCAATTCCCCTTCCTAGAAGCCTGTTATGAATAATATATATAAATATACATCTATCTATATATATATAGATAACAATCATAAAGAATGAATATTTAACTAATAATTAGTGTTGAAGAGTCATGTATGTGAAGACATGACCATTTGTGAATGGGTACCTACCTAGGTATATAATTGAGACCCTCTGTTGAATCAAATTATCTTGTATCTTCTTCTATGTATTGTTGATGTTCTATCTACGATTACCGTCAATGATGACAAGACATTGAAGTAATTGTTGCAAGCATAGAACATACCATAAAAATTAACATGGTATCAAAGCTTTGGTGGAGAAATGCCTCAACGGAGTGTTAAATTTTTGGGGTTGTTACAATCTTTACGTACAAGATATTTAATTTTTTACTGCTGCCTAACGAATGCAAAGAATTCCATAAATTATGATGGGAAGTAATTCCTGGTAATTATGTTTAATTACGGAAATATAAAGAATGCAAAGAACTCCATAAATTATGGTGGGTAATAATTCCTTGTAAATATGTCTAATTACCGAAATATAAAGAATGCAAAGAATTCCCTAAATTATGGTGGGCAGTAATGACCAGTAAATATGTCTAATTACCAAAATATAAAGTATGTATCCACTGATAGTAATTTTTGTTTGAACGCTCTTTTAAGGTCAGTTTGCTCAAATAAGATTGGTTAATGTTAAAATTGGAAACTAAGGCCAAATTCCATCTTGGGACAACTCATTTGATAGAGACGATGATTGCATTGGATTCCTCTTTTCGAGAGGTCCAAGATTGATATAAAGATCATCTCATTCGGACAAGCAGAAGTGTGATTTTGAATTTATGCCCACATATGTGCAAATTGTTCAGGTCGGCCTCATCATCATGTAGGCTCAAGAAGCCCAACGGATGTGTCTCTTCAACCACAAAGAATTGTATAAATTGAAGAGATCTCACACCTCATTTGGCACATTCATCACTCACACATTCTTCTCTCTCTTCATCTGATTGGTCCGTACAACATTGGGTAGCTTCTCTCTCTCACACGTGTGGCAAGAAGGATGAGTTTCTAGGCAGAGTTGCAAACTGAAATTTCATTGTTCTGGGATAGGTTTGACCAGTGTTGACTTAGGACTTGCTGACCGAGTCTGACTACGTTTTTTGGGTCAAAGGTTCGATTTTTCTAGCCCACATCTTTGGGCACAAAAACTGAGATATTTTGGTCTGTTTGACCCGAGTTGACTGCTATTTGATCGCAGAAAAATTACAACTGTTTTCTCTCTCCTTTGACTGAGTTAGACTGCGTTGTTTTGGGATGAATTTGTCCTTCTGATCAGGCCGAGTTTGACTGAGGAAGACCGAGTTTCTTTGAGGATTATTTTTTGTTGTTTTGACCAGCATTGACTTTCTGGTTAGGGCTAAAGTTTGACTATAGTTGACTGCAAAACTTTACAAGGTTGTTTTGACCTTGAATTGGGTAAGTCAATTTCACTTGTGTACTCTCTGTGAGCTAAAATTTTGATATAATAATAAGAAGAATTGATCAAAGGGTTTTCCTCACATTGGCGCTTTTCCATTGCATCCACCAAATCTAGTGTCCTCTTGTCTTGGCTTGTCTTCAGGATTTTGTTTCATGTTCTATCTTCCTTTACTGTCAATGTGATTATTAAGATTGCTATTGTTAATCATTATTGGGCTTCTAAGGAACATTGAAGTAAATTGTGCTAAGCATAGAACATACCATTGTTATCTAAAATTAACAGTTAAGACCCTCTTTCATAAACCCTTAGTGGCATTGGCAAAAAAGAGGTGACAAGATTGAAGAGCTTTCAACTTGACATATTGCTTGGTCCCTAGCTTGATAAAGGTTTCCATGCATAACATACTATAATGTGAGAACTAATTTTAAAGATCAATGACTTCTCAAATCATTGGAATGAGAGGTATGCATCATCACTAAGGAGCGAAGCTAGACCTAACCTATATTTCAAGGTTGAAATAATATGCCTCTCATTCTGGTCCTTTATGTGGATCATCTCTTTATGGGGATTGGGGTACTTCTTAGAGATATGAGCGACCATAGGGTGAGTGGTTCACCTTCCCCTATGTGGTGCATTGTGTACAGGGTAAGTGGTTCACCTTCCCCTACTAGACACGTGTGTAGGGTGAGTGGTTCAACTTAACCTACGATTGACATATGCATAGGATGAGTGATTCACCTTCTCCTATGGCATATGAACAGGACGAGTGGTTCACCTTCTCCTGCTGATGCCCCAACATACATCCTACCCATGTAGTATGGGACTCATGGGAAGTACCTCTCATCTGGCCAATGAGTTGGGAAACGTGGATAGGGACCATAGCACTATCGATGGAGGCATCATGTAATGTCGTACTCCCTATGTCTAGGATGCATGGTGCTCAACAACTTCATCTAGGATCATTTGAGGTTCTACCTCTGGACTGACTTTTGTCAGTGGAGAGTGGTAAGTTCTTGTGACTCACTCTCACTCAATTCTTCTTCATTATTACTTCATGGTTCAACAGATCAAAGATGACATGACAAAGATGGTACATGACGATAGGATGGCATGATGACAACAGATGGATTAGCAGGTGGAATTCTCCCTAGTTGAGAGGGAGGGTTAAAATTGGAAACTAGGGCCAAATTCCACCTTAGGACAACTCATTTGATGGAGATGATGATTGCATTGGATTCCCCTTTTTGAGAGGTCCAAGATTGATATAAAGATCATCTCATTCAAACAAGCTAAGGTGTGATTTTGAAATTATGCCCACACATCTGCAAATTGTTTAGGTCGGCATCATCATCATGTAGGCTCAAGAAGCCCAATAGATGTATCTCTTCACCCACAACAAATTGTATAAATTCAAGAGACCTCACACCTTATTTGGCACATCCATCACTCACACATTCTTCTTTCTCTTCATCTGATTGGTTCGTACAACATTGGGCAGCTTCTCTCTCTCACAAGTTTGGCAAGTTGGATGAGTTTCTGGGCAAAATTGCAGACCAAAATTTTAGAGTTCTAGGACTGATTTGACTAGCGTCGAACGAGGACTTGCTGACTAAGTTTGATTGCGTTTTTGGTGTTGATAAATCTAGGGCATCAATAGATAGGTGATTTCTCTACTTATGATAATTGCTTGTGATAGACATTTTACTTCTTGATTATGATCTTCTCTTCTTGAGTTATTATTGTGTTCTTTTCATCAAGACAATTACCAAATCATGACCAATAAAAAGACAAGAGTCACAGTATATAAGCTTGTCAGCGAGGGCCAAAACCTCTCATTCTTTGAGAGGAAAACCCAAACAAAATTCTTCTTATAGAACCTTCAATTGACGAATACCAAGACCATGACAAAGACCCTTGACACTAGAGTCCTCTCAAGGCGAAGTCACTAGCCTCCTCTCCAATGCTTCTCTTCCTCTTCTCCTTCTCAGCTTCCTTCAGAATTTTGGCCTCTTCTTGTTGGTCTACAATCCTTCTTCTTGACAACAGAAACCCTAGATCATATTTGTTCCTTGAGTAGTCTTCTCAAGAGGGATACAGTTTCTCTATCTTACTCGGCTTGCTTCAGTGAAAATTTCCACGCGGACAAAGAGCACCTATGTATGACTGTAATATTCGGCCTTCTTTGGATCTGTGATGTTCACACGTGCGAGGATAGAATAGCCCAAAAATATTCCTCCAACGATGTTACTTCCTTCGCTATCCTTCCTTCTTACTTTGCTCATCTTGAGGGCCTTTCTCAATATGATTTTCGCACTTCTTCTTGGATACTTTCTTCACTAAATTCATTGCCTCCAAATCAGGCTGAGCACTAGTATATATAGTTGTTTTTCCATGTCCATTAGGCCGACATGATCTCTCTTGAATCATCCTTACATTGTAAGCCGACTTGAGTGAGGGCTAGTGACAAGGTCTTGGAGGGTTACTTACAAAGACAAATATGACTCTTTACAATGTGTAACATGCCTTCATTACATGTCAATGACTCTTTAGACTTTTATGACTAGATGAAAATATCCCTAAGGGCTCCCACTGGGAGCCTTAATTAAAAATAAAATCTCTTGCTCATGAAACCCATGATGCAAGCATTACAATAATTTTATTTTTCTTCTTTTCATCTATTACATAAAATCATAATTACATGTCATTATGAAGATCGAACCTAGTTACACTTTTCAACATCTGGGGTCAAAGGTTTGATTTCTCTCGGCCCCATCTCTGGGCACAAAAACTGAGATATTCTGGATCGTTTGACTTGCTTGACTTCATGGTTTACTGTTGTTTGACTGCAAAAAAATTACAGCAATTTTCACTCTCCTTTGACTGAGTTTGACCAAGTTGTTTTGCGCTGAATTTGTCCTTTTGATCAGGCCGAGTTTGTCTAAGGAAGACCAAGTTGCTTTAAGGATGATTTGTTGTTGTTTTGACTAGCATTAACTTTCTAGTTAGGGCTAAAGTTTGACTGTAGTTCACTGCAAAAATTTATAGGGTTGTTTTGACTTTGAATTGGGAAAGTCAATTTGACTTTTGTACTCTCTCTATTGAACTTTTTATATAATAATAAGAAGAATTGATCAAATGGTTTTCCCCACATTGGGGTTTTTCCCTGGCATCCACCAAATCTGGTGTCCTCTTGTCTTGGCTTGTGTTTGCATTTTGTTTCATGTTCTACCTGCATTTACTGTCAATGTGATTATTGTGATTTCTATTGGAAATTGTTATTGGGCTTCTAAGGAACACTGAAGTAAATTGTGTTAAGCATAGAACATACCATTGTTATCTAAACTTAACAGTTAAGACCCTCTTTCATAAACCCTTAGTGGCATTGGGAATAAAGAGGAGACAAGATTGAAGAGCTTTCAACTTGACATATTGCTTGGTCCCTAGCTTGATAAAGGTTTCCATGCATAACATACTATAATGTAAGAACTAAGTTTAAAGATTGATGACTTCTCGAATCATTGGAATGACAACTATGCATCATCACTAAGGAGCGAAGCTGACCCTAACCTATATTTCAAGGTTGAAAATGACATCCCTCTCCTTTTGGTCCTTTATGTGGAGGATCTCCTTCTGACAAGGGCAAACCCTCTCATTTATCAATGCAAGAGGGAGTCGGCTTCTGAATTCAAGATGAAGGACCTAGAATAATGCACTACTTCCTAGGCCTGGAGGTCTGGCAAAAGCCAAGTGATATTTTCCTTTCTCAAGGAAAATACATCATGAACTTGCTTGACAAATATGGGATGGTGGATTACAAATATGTATCTACTCCAATGGAACTCAACTTCAATAAGCTATGCAGAAGTGTTGTTGGGCTTGAAATGGAAAATCCTTCTGAATATAGACAATTTGTGGGGGCCCTGATGTTCTTAGTAAACTCCCATCCTGACATATGCTCCGTTGTGAACACAATGAGTCAATTTATAGTCGAGCCTCATCACATACATTAGATTGCTGCTAAGAATCTCTTGAGATATCTTCAGGGCACAATGGACTGAGATACACCGTTGGGAATTTGAGGTTGCATGGATATACAAATGTTGACTGGGCTAGCAGTGTGGTGGAGCATAAGAGCACATCTAGATGTTACTTCTCATTAGGTTCTGCTTTAATTTCTTGGATGAGCAGGAAGCAGAAATCGGTTGCACTAATCACCGCTGAGGCCAAATACACTGCAACTAGTATGGCCTATTGTGAAGATGTTTGGTTGAGGATCCTCTTCAATGAGCTATTTGAGCACGTGTTGGATACCACCACGATATTCTGTGACAACCAAAGTGGGATTCGCCTTTCAGAGAATCCCGTGTTTGAAGACCGCTCCAAGCACATTGATATTAGGTACCACTTTATCTAGGATATGGTACAACGGGGGGCAATAAGGCTCCAACACATCAGAACTAATGAGAAGGTCGTAGATATCCTCACGAATCCTTTGGGGAAGGTCAAATTCTTAACCTTCAGAGAGAGACTTGGAGTCGTGGAATGACCCCCCCATGTGAGTCCCGATTGAGTTGGACACTGAACTCTGGGAGCTCATGTGGGCTTGGGGTAGTTCTTGGAGCTATGAGTGACCATAAGGTGAGTGGTTCACATTCCCCTATGTGATGTGTTGTGTACAAAGTGGGTGCTTCACCTTCCCATGTGATACCCCATGGTGACGTGTGTAGGGTGAGTGGTTCACCTTCCCCTACGATTGACATATGCACAAGATGAGTGTTTCACCTTCTCCTATGGCATATGAACAGGATGAGTGGTTCACCTTCTCCTATTGATGCCCCATCATACATCCTACCCATGTAGTTCAAGACTCATGGGAAGTACCTCTCATCTGGCCATTGAGTTGGGAAATGTGGATAGGGACCATAGCACTACCGATGGATGCATCATATAATGTCGTAATCCCTACGTCTAGGATGCATGGTGCTATACAACTTGATTTGGGATCATCTGAGGTTCTACCTCTAGACTGACTTTTGTCAGTGGAGAATGGTAAGGTCTTGTGACTCACTCTCACTCGATTCTTCTTCATTATTACTTCATGATTCAACAAAGCAGAGATGAGATGACATATATGGTACATGGCGACAAGATGGCATGATGATGATAGATGGAATGGCAAGTGGAATTCATCCTAGCTGAGAGGAAGTGTTAAAATTGGCAACTAGGGACAAATTCCACCTAGGAACAACTCATTTGATGTAGATGATGATTGCATTGGATTTCTCTTTTCAAGACATCCAAGATTGATATATAGGTCATCTCATTTGGACAAGCAGAAGTGTGAATTTGAACTTATGCCCACACATGTGCAAATTTTTCAAGACGGCCTCATCATCATGTAGGCTCAAGAAGTCCAATGGATGTGTCTCTTCACCCACAACGAATTGTATAAATTCAAGAGACCTCACACCTTATTTGGCACATTCATCACTCACATTCTTCTCTCTCTTCATCTGATTGGTTCGTACAACATTGGGAAACTTCTCTCTCTCACACATGTGGCAATAAGCATGACTTTCTGGGCAGAATTGTAGACCGAAATTTCAGAATTCAGGAAAAGGTTTGACTAGCTTTGACCGAGGACACGCTGACTGAGTTTGACTGCATTTTTGGTGTCAAAGGTTCATTTTTTCTAGGCCGCATCTCTAGGCACAAAAACCGAGACATTCTGGGTTGTTTGACCTACGTTGACATCATGGTTGACTATTATTTGACCACAGAAAAATTACTACAATTTTCTCTCTCCCTTGACTGAGTTTGATCAAGTTGTCTTGGGTTGAATTTGTCCTCCTGATCAAGCCGAGTTTGATTGAGGAAGGCCGAGTTTCTTTGAGGATTATTTGTTGTTGTTTTGACCAACGTTGACTTTCTGGTTTGGGCTGAAGTTTGACTGCAAAAATTTACAGGGTTGTTTTGACTTTGAATAAGGCAAGTGAATTTGACTTTTGTATTCTCTCTCTTTGTTGAACTTTCGATATAATAATAAGAAGAATTGTTCAAAGCGTTTTCCCCACATCGGGGTTTTTCTCTAGCATGCGTAGCTCCTAGCTTCTGCGTTGATCCTCTCGGTACTAACTCCACCTCTCTGCTATGTATTCACTGCCCCTCAGTTGCAACTCAGATCACTTCACTCAACTTCCTCAGCAAACCCTGCCCCAGAAAATCGAGTTCTTGATCTCTCTCAATGTGTTCTCCAACTGACCCTCAAGCCTCCTCTTATACTTTTCTCGTTGGTCCATCAACAACCGAGATTAAATCTCTAATCAATGGCTAAGATTAGATTTGGCTTGATCCATGACTTTTCGACCATTCTAACCCAGTTTTATATTAATTCATATTAATATTTTATTTTATCCTAAGTTTAGACTTAGGAACTCCATTAAAAATAATATTTATTTTAATATCTCCCAAACTGGTTAGATTCTGCCCAAACCATTTGTGGGTCTTGTAGATCTCATGTGCTTTAGCCTCTCCACCAATTTTCGTGGCTAGAGCACACCCGATGCTACCCCAAATCAACACTCCCTCTTAGCGAGGACTGTGCTCTAGTAATACTCCTCACTAAGTATCACCCTCATCATCCAACATCGGTCTTTGTGTTGATGCTAGGCCTCCCCGCCCAACATCCTCTACACTGCTGCATCATGTGCTGCTACCCATGGCCCTGCCACTACTACTGCTACATCCGTACGACCGCTCCCTCTGCATTTGTGTTGCTGCCCATGGCACTGCCACTTCCACTGTTGCATCTGCTCTGCATACCCTCTCATCATGTTGCATTGTGCTACCCATAGCACTGCCATTGCTAACTGCTGCACTGCAACTCAGCTACTGAGAAGTAAGTAATTGATCCTCCCAACTCTGCGATCTCTGTCAGGCTACAAACACTCTCGATGTTGAAGCTCCCTCTATCGCTGAAAGTGTTCCCTCTACTAACATCTGCGCTGTTGCAACAACTCCATGCATCTCGCACTGTTGCCTCACGTTGTCCTGGGACTCCTACATTGTAGCACGCTCTGTCACTCCATCCGCATCTGTCTCTACCGACATCCGCTAGTCTCGCTACTTCTCTCCAAGGCTTCCGTAGCAAGGTATAATCCAAAAGGATGAGTACCTCAAGGATCCTGCCGCTCATTGTCTGTAGTCCGTCTTACTAGAGCTCGATGTCTCCCCACTTCTTCTCAAGTGGCGCATGAGCACTCATGGCACAGTCGTCATCTGTCTCCACTTCTTTTTGCGCCCTCACTCGCGCTGCCTTGGTCTCAAAAGCCTCTCCCTCGCTCTTCTTCCTCGAATACTAGTTCACATAGTGACCCAGTTCCCCACAGTGGAAGAATTTGACCTTGGAGAGGTCCTTTTTCTTTCGTTTCTTCTGCTTTCCCATAGATGATAGGGCAGCATCCTCTTCTTCATCCTTTTTGATTCTGACCCCCTTGTCGCTGCTTCTTGCCTTGGTTAGCCGTCTGATCTCTTCTTGACGAATAGCCGCCCACCGTTCCTCCCAATTCGGAAGGATTTCCCTGCCTAGTAAGCTTTGGAAAAATACCTCCCAATCCTCTAAGACTGCATTCAATGCAGTCCTCACCAACATATCTTCATTCGGCGTGGCCCCTATGGAAGTCAGCTGGTCCCGGACCTCTGTCAATCGCCCGAGGAAGATATCTATCTGCTCTCCCCTCTGCATCTGGTATGACTGCAGTTGATTTTCTAGAAGCATCTTCCTCTACATGGAAGTACACTGATACAACTTCTTCAGGGCATCCCACATCTCATTTGTCATGCCCTTCTCAGCAATATGTGGTACCACATGATCCTTGACCTCGTCAAGAATGATGCACTTAACCCTGGCCATTGCCTCCTCATACTTCTCATTTTCAGCTGGATCAACTGGGATCACTATCGTTTTCAAGGTGAAAAGTTTGATGCGATACCTGTCTAGAATGGACAAGACCCTGGCCTTCCGAACTACGAAGTTCGAAGCTTCGTCCAGTCTATCCTGATCTCTTAGCCCATTCACTGCCATTTCATTGCTCCTCTTTCGACTCATTCTAGTCTCTCAACTTCCCATCTAGAAGTTCTCGGTTTGACTCCCTCTGAGCCTCGATTTCCCTCCTGGAAACCCCTCTGCCAATGTCCAGATGCCCCACTCCGATCATTTGTGCAACTACACCACTAATCCGCATTCCTTGGCTAGAAATCCTCGGCAGCAACTCCCTCCTCCTTGGTCTTGCCTTGTTAGGTACTATTCTGACCACAATACCCCACCATCTTTGCTCCACAACTCACCCACAACCTCCTATGCTCCAACAATTTGAAGGTTAGAGCCTCTAGGCTCTGTGCAATCCCGGCACTGGAAAAATCTGCACCTCCTGGCCATAGCATTAATCCTTCCTGATTGAGAAAGATGATCAGGCACTGCGTACGTCAAGTTTGCTCCTCTCTACCTCAGCGCTGATCCTCCTCCTGGCTCGAACTGATGACGCAGGCTCTCTGCGTCACCCTTTTCTTGCTGCTTACTACTAAGAACAACTTCTGTCACTTAGGACAGTTGTTTCTGCTATTGCTGCTTTGCTCGGCTAATGCCTTCAGTTATCTTGTGATTTGCAACCACAATCTGATACCATGTTGGAATTTCTAAGTTTAACCCATTAGAAATTCTTCCTGTACTATCTTATTTATTTCTTCCTACTTGTTCAGTTACTTAACAAGTTATTTACCATGTAAATACTGAAAATAAATACAAGTACAGTATCAACACATACAGATCATCAACTGAAAGAAACAAGCACCTAGGTTGTATTTCGAAGCTGCATAATAATAAAACCCTCTGAATAGCTGCACTGGTTTTCCCGCATTGTGTTTTTTCGGGGACATTAGTCCAAAAACAACGGTGTCACTTGTGTGCTTGTTTCTTTCAGTCGATGATCTGTATGTGTTGATACTGTACTTGTATTTATTTTCAGTATTTACATCGTAAATAAATTGTTAAGTAACTGAACAAGTAGGAAGAAATAAATTAGATAGTACATGAAGAATTTCTAACAGGTTAAGCTTAGAAATTCCAACATGGTATCAGAGCGTGGTTACAGATCACAAGATAACTCTCCACCACAGCTGGGGAACTCGAATTCTTTGCATGCACTAGCTATTTTAGGATGATTGATCAACTAACTGGATGATCACTGAGTTAAACTGTGTTAAAAATTTCTGTTTTCCCACCCCGGTTTTCAGTTTCTCCTTATTTCTCCCATGTAGTTAAATGCCCTTTCCCATAACCATACATTCAACAATGCTGAAAAAATAAATTTGCTAAAAACACAAATTCTGGAAAATTTACAGAATGCTGGAAATTGCAGAAATAAAATCAGCAATAATAAACAGCCATTAAAACACATTAAAACACTGATATTTTTGGTCAACGTGACCCTTGAAAAACCCCCTACAACTCTTGGGGAAAACCAGTTTGAGAGCTCTTCTTTATTTCTGAAAAATGTCTTTTTACAGCAAGAAAATTTCAGCAAAAAATTACAGCAAAATATTTTTTTTCAGCAAGCAAACTTATTTGTTTTCAGCCCAACAGACCACCTGGAAACTTCTCAGTTTTCAGCAAAAAATCAGCTTTTTCTGCTTGTTCTTACTGCTGTTCTGCTTGTCTTTCTGTTGTTCTGATTTTGTTGAAGAGCTGCCTGGTATGTGTGCCAAAATGCTGCCTCTTTCTCCTTCTTGTCCAGAAATCTCCCTTGCTCTCTTGATCTCCTTCTCCCAATCTGCTCATGAAAGAATGAATGATCTTTTCCTCCTTTTCCTCCTTTAATATAACTCCAAGTGACTTTTGGGTGATTTCTAAATCCAATGGCTGAAATAGATTTAGATCAATGGCTAAGATTAAATGCACATTTAAATCTCACTTTCTATTTTTTAATTCACCCACTTAAATAAAGACTCACTTAGTCATTTATTTCCAAAGTCACTTTTCCTTTCTAATTTTTCATTGACTTTATAAAAGTCACTTTAAAATTAAACTTAGTAACTTTATCACTTAAAGTCACTTTTAAATTAGATTTTAACTTTATAAAAATTTATAAAGTCACTTTAGGAGAAAAATTAAAATCTTTTGGACACTTTTCCCTAGGCCAAAGATCAAAGCCTAAGGGAACCACCTGTCCTCTGGTATTGTCCCACTACACAACTGACCTTCCACTAGTTCTATCAACAGTTAGAACTATTTTAACTAAAAACAACTTGAAATAACTAACCTTGATTACTACAAATTAGCAATCACACATGCTTAACTGAACTCCAAGCCCTCTAAATTGAATTTACTGAGTAAACTGAGTGACACAGGCCATGTCACACAAGTTCACTGCATCCAAGTTGTCTGCTGATGTGGAAATTTGAATTTTCTTAATTTGACCAAGGCAAAATCAAATTGAGACTTTCTTGCTGCACTTCTCAACACTCCCTCTCAGTAAGAAAGGGATTATCAACTTCCCCTATCCCACACCTGTGGAACTCGAACTTCCCTCTTGACAAGGCCTTTGCCAAAATGCCAGCATCTTGTTCCTCTATTGGAATGTATTGTAGCAACATTATCTGCCTCTACACATAATCCTGTAAATGATGATACTAGATATCTATATGCTTGGATCGGTCATGAAATACGATATTCTTAGAGATATTAATGCAACTTTGATTATCAAAATAGATCATCGTTGGATCCATCATTGGACCAAATAGTCCTATTACCCACCACTTTGTGGGTGATATCCCTAGGAGAAAAAATTCTCCATGATGGTCCTCAACCAACAGCCAGCAACCCATTGTAGCCACCAACTAGATCATTGTGCGATTTCTCCGCCACCTGAGCCAACCATGTGGTCCCTCGCCCATTTGTCATGATCGCATGTTTGAAGGTGGGCCTCCCAAACCTAAAGTTATGCCTTGTCATTTGGTGATTAAGTATTTTAGTTTACTTATCATAGAAACTCTTGGGCATGGATTATTGGGGGGATTCGATGGAAAGAGTGGACTAGGTCTATGTTTCTATCCCCTAGATTTCTTTTGGGTGTTAACCTTGGACCTTAATCTTGTGGGATATCTTTTAGTGACCATTGGGATTTAGGGATGGTACTACATGGGAAACCCCGATTTTGGTTGCGTGGTCCCGCTCCTCGATCCACATATATCACTGTCCTTTCGCTCACTATAATCCCATTCATCACTCCTCCCACTTAGGTCCACATTCCCCATTGGGTCCACAAAGGGTTAGCCTCCCCTTGCCCTTTGCCCACACTTCAGGTCGGGCTTGGAACGATGCCCTAGAGGTTGATGCAAATCAAAATAAAAGAAAAAGCATAATTGGCCACACTCAATAGGAAATTTCACCACAAAATGCAAAAGATGGCCAAGAAAAACACATTTAGCGCATGGGAAAAAGCTAATACATGAGCTCTACCCTTTTCCATGGCCATCACCCTGGTTTCTATAGGCCCTAGATGAGCCTCCTCTATCATTTAGGAACCCATGATTGTCCCAACCCCTAGTGGGTGATAAACTGCCCCACCTTAAAGGGGGTATCTACTGCGGTACTTTACACATCATGCTCTCTTTCCCTTGAGCCCCGAGCAGTTAATCAAAGAAAAATCATAAAAGGAAAAAGGCATATAAAGAAGGGTGGAAAAATCAAGTCCAGGGCACCTCATGCGCCACGATTGTTCCCTCCTATACATTATATACCCAAGTGTGGGCTTCCTTTTTACTAGCTACCCTTGTACCCTAGCATGTGGCTCAGGGTCTACTCCATTCATCTCTTTATCACATGCCACCACCTTTTAAAGGATGTACCTTGGACATATTATCCCCTTTAGAAGTAGAAACCACCTAATAGGATACTTGGTTAACCCCATTGGGAGCTTGGATACATTAACACATGCTAAAGCCCATTATGGAAGGGCATGCCATTATGAAGTCCCCGCCTATTGTCCATCATTTGTAAGCTCTTTTACTTTATTTCCTTGATGACTTGTTGTACTGGAAGGCTAGGGGACACATTGGATCTTATGCAGGATTGCAGGTGGTCTCCATCTTCGGTTTGGTCTCCCTATACGGTGTCCTAACCCTCCAGAGGGATACATTGGCACATGTAGGGTACACGTTGAGAGACATGGGCCTCCACAGTAGTAGACAACACTCAATGGATCCCTAGAGATGTTCAAAGATTGTTCGAGACTCACCTATTGGATGGGGACGATACACTTGGTTCACCTTTGCCCAACTAACCCAACAATTGTACCATGCACTTGGCAGATGACCCAGGACTTGTATACTGATGTGGCATCACTTACACCATCATATGAGCCCTTACAAATGGTCTACAGGCATCTTTGACTTACTTGAAGACCCATGAGGTCATTTGTGTGCCCTCACACCCATTGGGAGCACCACAGGTTTATTATGTGGACAACAAGGAGGGCCAACCCCTTGTCCATTACTTTTGGAATTCCTATTCATCATTATGGCACTTATGGACTTCATCAGGCTTTTTGGAGAGCCCAACAATATGTATTATTGATCATTCGACCTGTTGAGAGGCTTGTTATTTTGTTTATGAGCTTGTTTGATGGGCTTCTAACCAAAAGTTAGTTATTTGCACATTATTGTTATTTTAGGGGCCAACGTAGGCTCATATAGCTAAATCGAACTCCTTAGAGGTGTATAAATACAAATGACGAGAGTTCATTTCTCATCATTGCTTGGTTTGGACTTGTATCTCTCTTGATATTTTCGCTATTCCTTCTTGGTGGATGAATTTTGACGTATGGATTGTCTTTTCTTATCTTGGAGCTTCATGATTGGCAAGTCTATTAGTGGTTGGATATATTCTCTTACATGTAAGTGCAAATTTAATGCTATTATTCTTTTCCTTTGTCACATGCATTGATAATGAGATTTTTGTTATACTAGGGCTAGTTGTTGCATGCATTTACTACAAAATTGTGGAATTATGTTTCTATATAGCATATCTCTATGTATGGGCCATGTATGTTGAACGAATTTTCCTAGGGATAATTCTATGGTTGAATTTATCTTTATAAGCCACTTCACCTTGCAAAACGAAGTATAAAATCTTTTAAGGTCACCCTCTTTTGCCCTAGTGACAAGCGAAGTTGATCTTAAGGCTTCCTTGAACTAGAAACAAGGTTTATCTTCATATTCTTCTTGACTCCAATCACCCCAAAGGGTTAGGCACTAGTCTACCATAAGGTGATCATTCAAAGAAATATTTTTCTTCACCTCTCCTTTATTCTAGGTCTAACCACATCAGGGCTCCTAGGGCATTATTTTCTCAACAAACCACCCATAAGAAAAATTTGATCTCTTTGCCTCTACTGCATTTGCGGGTCTCCTAGGGCTCCTCCAAATTTGAGGAAATTCCGACAGTGGGGTTGTGAGATATCCCAAGCCCTAGCCTCAAGATTGGTTTTTGCCCTGAGTTTCCCTAGGCTAGTTCCTCATAAGGATCATTTAGCACCTTCAACTGAAAATTAATTCTTTGGTCCCCTTCTCCTCCTTGTTTAGATCAAATATATCGTTGGTTGCTAAACTCCTTTCCCTTGACCTAACCTGGGTCCACTTGGACCCGTGTGGTCCCACAACTTACTGAATCCAATTTCACAAAGACCACTTGGAATCCAAGTTTCCACAAGGATTTTAGGGGCTAGGAATCTCTTTGACAAGTCATATACCCAAACCCTAGTTATTAGAATTCTCCTAAGCCCTTCCTAAAGAGCCTTTCATCTTGCTTTCCAAGCAAGCGAGCCATATATTTGAGCCTCTCTTCTGAATAGGCTTCTAGGATCACTTTTCATCCTATCACTAATCCATTCGTTTCTGTGATCCCTATTATATCGGGTCTCCTCCCATCGATGAAAATCCATAAAAAGTAGGGAACATTAGATGAGGTGATAGTGGGCTATAGCTCCATTGTTTCACCCCTGCTGGTTTGAGCAATAACAAGTCCCACATTTATCTTTCTCATCCAAATCGACTCACATGTTGCTTGACTTGCAACCATGTATTCTGCTTCGCTAAGTTGAGCGCCACAAATCTTTACTTCCTGTTGTACCAGGAAATCGTTGTGAACCCAACACTGAAAATTCCACTTGATGTACTCTTTCGGTTGGATGGACTCCCTGCCCAATCTGCACCTGTGAAGCTACATAGCTTCACTCCCTCTATCCGTTTGTACCATAATCCATACTCAGTAGTGCCTCTAAGGTACTATAAAACATGCTTCACTACCTTTCAAAACAATTTAGTCGACCAAACCATAGTTTGGCTTAGCTGGTTGACTGCATAGCACATATCTGGTTGTGTGTTCACAAGATACATCAATGAAACCACTAACTGCCGGTAAATGGTAGCATCCACCTCTTCACCTGAAGTGGTAGTCTCCTTCCTCCAATTGGTCGCTAGAGGTGTCTCCATGGGATTACAACTCTCCATTCAGAATCTCTTCAGTATCTCATTTGCATACTTGCCTTGTGACGCAAACAATTCCCCATCGCATTGCCATACTTCCAACCCAAGGAAGTAGTGCATGAGACCCATGTCCTTCATTTCAAATTCCCTTGCAAAATCCTCCCTACAAGAGATGGTCAACTTCTCATCACCTATTAATATTAAATCATCAACATATAAAACAATGATAAGCAATTTACCTTCTACAAAAATATGATAGAGGTTCGCATCCACTTCACTTTTGGTGAAGCCCAAACCAGTGAGATCTTTGTCAATCCTCGCATACCAAGCACAGGGTGCTTGTTTGAGACCATACAACACTTGTTTGAGTCTGCACACATAAGACTCGCGATAAAATGTCTCAAAACCTTTTGGTTGCTCGATGCACACCTCCTCCTCAATAACCCCATTGAGGAATATTGTTTTTACATCCATCTGGTAGATCTTCCACCACATCTGCATAGCCAGTGCAAGAATTGATCTAATGGATGAATACCTTGTTACAGGAGAAAAGGTTTCCTCCTAGTCAATTCCCTCAACTTGAGAGAATACTTCTTTATGCTTTCATTTGCTGCATGCTTAACTAACTTTGAAGATCCATCTTGAACCCACAACTAATTTATCTGTCGATCTTGGGACCACTTCCCAAACACTGCTATACATGAGGGATTCATATTCTTCCACCATTGCATCAACCTAAACATGTTTCTCAACTGTTTCCTCAAAAGAGGATGGCTCAATCTCTACAAGCTCAGTCATTAGAGCCATGTAGCCAGTGTACCTCTCAGGTGACCTCCTTTTCCTGCACAAATTTGAAGGAGCTCCCACAGTGTCCTTCACATCCTGCACCAATCTATCAGCTTCCTTGGTTCTTTTTCTCCCTTCTCTCGATGGCTCTACTTGAGTGGATGTCTTCACTCTTTGCTCCTCTATTGTGGCTGCTCCACAATTTCATGAGGCTCCTCCTTTGGAGCTAAAAGATCCTCTTCTGGTCGGTTCTGAAGCTCCCTCTCAAGAGAGTACTGCATCGCTTTCTCCTCATCAAACTTTACATCCTTTTGCACAACTATCATTGTGAGGGAAAGTAAGTACACACGGTAATTGTGGGGAGTTTCAATGTAACCCACAAAAACTCCCAACTCCGTCGTCGGCAACAAGGGAGAATTTCACACAACAAAGAAGAGAAGTACAACAACAAGTACAACAAATTATAGTGTTATTTCCAAGGCAGAGGCATTATTTTCAAGGCAAAGTACAGATCGAAAATCAAGGAGAGTGTTTCTAACAGTGTAGGAAGTAAGTACAATGCAAAAATCAAGGAGGATATTGTGCATTAAATTCTCAATTCATACAACATAAGTATAGTACAATTTTTGAGGAGTTGGACATGAAATTTGAGGAAGCTTCTGCTATATTAATTTCTATTTGAATTCGGGGCAAATTTCAAGGGTCTTGGCACAAGTTTCAAGGGTTTGACAATGCGTTAATTGCTTTCAATTTGTACATCAAGCTGCACACAATTCTAAGCAGTGACAACACAAAAATTGAGGCAATGAGGGCATGATTTTCAAGGCAGAATAGGTATAGAATTCGAGGCAATAAGCAAGAATTTATAGGATTTGGGCACAAATTCCAAGGAGATAAGTTGTGCATTTATTGTTGTAATTCTTGTTGTCAAAATTTCTCTGAAAGAAATAAGAAATTCCTCTCTCTCTCACTGGTTTCCCTTTGGGGTTTTTCCGGAGTCTATTGACCAAAAATCCTTGTGCAAAAATTTTGTGGGTTTGCTTGTATTTTATCGCAGCAAAAGGAAAAAAGTAAATTAGACATTTGTGTTTCAATGTATGAATATTAATGTTTATGATAACAACAAATAAATATGTGGGTTGGCCATTAAATATGATGAGACTACACTAAACTTGAAACCAGGTTGCGTTTAAGCAAAAATTCCTACAATGACAATGAATATAGTAAGGGGCATAAATGCGGTGAAAAGAAATTATTCTACAAAGACCAGGAAGAAGAGGAAAATCAAAATTGGAACCACAAACCCTCAAGAGAGGGATATATCAAAATGCAAAAAGTAACAATGTTGATTGACTCTAGTAGTACCCACAACTTTATAAATTACAAATTGGCAAAACTTCTCAATTACTTTGTATTTACAACATCAAAATTTCAAGTAATGATTGTAAATGGAGATAGCATAACTTGTTTAGAGAAGAACATAGTATTAAGCTATCTATTGGATAGTCCCATGATTGAAATCCAAATGGGTGGTACTAATGTTGTATAATAAACCCAATGTGTAATATTCCTGCTAAGAATTAACAGTGATAATCAAAACAAGACTCCACATGCAACACAAAAATTTAACATGCAATTAGACACCCATAGCTTGCTAAAGTAATCTAGACAAATCCCAGGTGAGAAATTGTGTTGCCCGGATGCTATGATGTGATTCCTCTTCAAGCTCTACGATGGCCCTGGAAATCTACAACTGTTGGTTGGAAAGAGGCTGTTGTTTGACCCCTCTAGAATGCTCAAAAATTATGCAAAATTAGCCTTGGGCTCTCCTCAACAAACCCACAAAGACCCAAAAAGTGTTGGGCCTAGTTCCAAACTCCGAAATTACCCCCAATTATAGCGAGCTCCTCTACCAACTAGGTAATTCGTACCACCAGAAAATGTTGCTGCCAAGACCTCAAAAATGTTATGCCCCCCAGCAAAACGCAACCCCAAACTCTTGGTCAAGTCCCCACAACAAATGGCCTCCACAAGTGACTACGCAGGCCTCAATCCAACGACCTCTTCACATGCCCAGGAATCATAAATTCTGCCTGAAGAATGACCACTCGATCCACCTATCAATCCACTACAAAAAAATGTTGCTAAACATGAAGAGAATGTGCCCCTAAATTCCCAAAATCAACTCTGCCTTGTAGCTCAAGAGTGTGTGGTCCCTTCCTGCGCCTAGTCTACTCTAGAATGACTTGAATCTCCCTATAGAATCTGTTGAGAAATCTACAAGGCAATGAATAAAATGATTTCTCTTTAGCTAGAAAATTGATTGTGATGTCTCTTTTTACTTTTTCTTACTTATTAGCTTCTTCTTGTATTATTATGTTATTCTTATCATCAACCAACGATCAAAACAAGAAGATCAACAATACACGAGAACACAGGATATAGGCTGCAATTTAGGGCCAAAACCTCTCCACTTGAGAGGAAAACCCATAGATCTCTTCTCTTCTTATAGATTCTTCAATTGACAAATTCCAAGACCTCTAGACCAAGACCAAGTACAACCTTCTTGATGATGTGCTTCCTTATCCAAGTCAAACCCAGTCAAATCTCTTTCAGTAACACAACTTCGACCCCCAACAACAAATTTTTGGCCTCTACTGCAGGTCTGAAACTTTCGTCCCTCCCTGCAACAACGAATTCCACATGTATGAGTTTATTTCGAGCTTCCAAGACTTCTTGAGACCTTCACTTGACTTTCTCCTTCTCTTAGGGCTTGAGGATGACCTAATGAGCCTTCCTTCAACCTTCTTTTTGCACTTTCTCCTAGTTCGATCCTGTAGCAAAAAACTCTAACCCAACAGTAGAAACCCTAGTCTTCTTCCTTTGCACATGTGAAGAGAGATAGAGAAATTACCCAAGCACTTGATCTTCATCCTTCTTCCTTCACTAGCCTCTTTCTTCTTCTCCTTCTCTTGCTTGATGAGAGAATGAATTGTGTCCATAGGAAGTCGAGTTCCCTCCTATATATAGGCTTCCAAGGTCGACGAAATACCTCAAATTAGGCCGAATTCTTAGCTGGCAGGTCAACTGGGCCTTGTAGGGTATTTTGACACTTTAAAATACAAAGATAATTCCTTTTACAAGTTACAATGTGCTCAATGGGGTATTCAACATATGAGAATGACTCTTTTGACTTCTTGACCTAGGACAAACCCTAGAAGCACTCAATGGGTGCTTGACCTCTAAAATAAAAGACCTTGAGCATGAAACCTATGCTTCAAAAATAACAATATAATTTTTGTTTCATTTTACAATATACAAGAATCAAAAGTACAATTCATATTTATGAAGACTAAAACTAGTTACACATTTTTCAACAAAATCCGCTTGGGAACAACTCCACAATATAGCAAATTCTCCCCTAGGGTGGCACTTGAAGTCCATCGAACAAGTTGATATTTCCCCTCGAAAACCTCCTGTGTTGAACGACACTCGTCAAAATTGGCTCGACAACTCAAGCGTACAAGATGAGTTTGTTTGTCAAAGGTTCAAAAACCATCAAATAAAGTTTTCTCCTCATATTTATCATTGAGCTTCCCCTCTCCAAGTGGGCCCCATACATCAACCCCCTTTCCCTTTTTCTCTCACCACAAATACGCTTTTCTCCAAGGGGTGTGTATTCCTCTTGGGGTGGCCCCCACTTCCCACTAAGAAATCGATTTTCCTTCCTTTCTCCTATGTTGGAGCCTCCTCTAAGTCAAAAATTCCAAATGGGGTCCTCCTAACCCACTCTTCCTAAGTCTATAATGACAAAATTGGAAAATTGGAAAAACTGATAATTACTTAGCGAAATTGCTAAGTAGGAACATCACACAATGATCACAAACATTATCAACAATGGCCCTTAAATTTCAATATATTTTCATGAGATTTTCCTCAAAAGGCACAGAAATTGAGCTTTAGAGGTAATGAAGGGAAAACCTCTAATGTGATCATCTCTAAAGATATGAAAAAAATACTCAAAAAGGCCACAATTGTATAATTGCACAATCATGTTCATTATATGTTCAAACTTCAAACATCTATATCCTTTGCTCCAGTGGATCTCCAAAGAGTAATCAACAATATTTCTTTGTACCCTTTCATTATAATTGTACCCTTTCTCTCTAACACACACACCAAGGATATTTAGTATTAGGATTATCATATCTTGTCTTATATTGTATTCATTATGAAAGGAGGTTCCACCCTCAAAGATGATTATATTTATTGACAGCTTATCATTTTAAGGGCACAAGGTTCATAACAAAAAAAATAATCATATTGTCTATAATTAATGTCCATTGTCAAAACTGAAGATACATGCCCAAAATATTCTTGAAATATGCAAAACCATCCCTAAAACCTGCCTAGAACATCCCCAAAATATGTACAAAAAATCCCTTAAATCTACTTGAAATATCTTGCAAAGGGCCAGCAAGTCCCAAAGCACCCGATGAAGTCCCTAGCAAGTTTGGAGATGTTTCTTAGGTTTCCTCAAGTCCCAGAAACACCTAAAATGTCCGTACAGGTTTCTTTTTCCTTTTTTATGTGGTGGGGTGAAATGGGCGGAGGGGGTTGCAAGTCCCCATGCAATGTACGTAAATGCTATACTAAGAGCCATGGGAGTCACAAAGCAACTCCTCACTTCTTGACAGTAAAAGTATGTTGAAATTTCTAAGTCTGACACGTTAGAAATCCCTACTGCATTTTCTGGTTTATTTTCACCTACTTGTTCATTCCATTAACAAGTTATTTATAAATATAAATACTGAAATAAACACAAATGCAACCTTAACTCATATACATATCAGCAGCTGAAATACTGAGACAAACACACAAGGGACACCGTTATTTTTGAACAATCGTCCCAGAAGAACCCAATGCGGGAAAACCAGTGTACCAGTTCTGAGGGTTTTATTATTATGCAAATTCTTGAGTACAGCTAGGGTGCCAAAATGGATCACCCAATAGAGATTGTTACACAGCAATAATACCTCTTCTTGGAGGTAGATATTTAACCTCTCAGCTCTAGTCTACCCCACTAAAATCCTTCAGCACTTCCTCTTGGCTCTGCATTAGCCCTACTAGCTTCAGCGCAACTCCTGCAGCCTGTACATCAGCTCTCTAGCCCTCTGCGTCACCCACGCAGGCCCCTCAGCCTCTACGCAGTCCCCAGTTGCCTCTGCGTAGCTCTAGTTGCCTCTGTGTCAGCCTCTTCAGTCACTGCGTTGACCCTCTGGCACTATCTTTGCCTCTCTGTTATGTACTCACTTCCGCTCGCTGCAACAAATCACTTATTCGAATTTTCTCAGCAAGCCCCACTCCAAAAAATCGAACTGACTGATCAATCTTGGTGTATCTCCAACTGACCCTCAAGCCTCCTCTTATACTTTTCCTGTTGAGTCTTCAACGGCCGAGATTAAGTCTCTAATCAACGGCTAAGATTAGATTTGGCTTGATCCATGTCATTTAGAACATTCTCACTCAGTTTTATATTAATACCCATTAATATTTTAATTTTCCTAAGTTCAGACTTAAGAACCCTATTAAAAACATTAATTATTTTAATATCTCTCCAACTGGGTGGAATTTTCCCAAACCATTTCTGGGTCTTGGAGATCTTATGTGCCTTAGCCTCTCCACCAATTTTCATGGTTAGAGCACATCCGATGCTACCACAAATCAACAAAGTAAATATAGATACAAAGAGTATGTGCCATGGGTGGCCACAGGCTTGTTATAACATATTTTACCCTTGCAAAGATGCTCCTCATTGGAATCTAATTAATCAAGATGAGGTTGGTGTACTTAACCGAAGCAGGAAAGGTTCTTTAAGGGATACAAGCTCCATGGCATTGGAATCCTCAAGAAGTATGGAAGAGGACATTGGGGGCAGAAAGCTAGTCTACTAAAAGACTGTAATCATGACTGTTGATGATAAAAAATTTCAAGGATATGACCATGTATTGCCAGCATGGTTTTACAGTATTATTCGAGGATGTATATGTTATCTACAAAAGCACCCTGAGTTTAACAGAGTGGATATGTTTGACAGTCTTTTGGCCAATTGTAGTTTTTGAACATTGATCAACTTGGAAAAGCTCCTAGAGATTCTTTAACTTCGACGATCTGGTGTTTATGTCCTATTTGAATCCAAACTTAGAGAGCAGTAACTAAAACATAACCTGTATCAGCAAGAAGACATTTGCATTTAAGAAATATAACCAATATGGGGGTGCAGCCTTAGTTGCTGTCATCAAATCAGCAAAATGTCAATGCTTTTTAGAGTATTTCTGAGTGTTTTCTATGGCCTTTTCAACAGCAGAGGAAAGGCTATGCTCTCATGATTTTTGTGGGTGGTTATTTCTATCCTTAACCCAATTTTTCTGGGTGGTTATTTCTATCCTCAATCAGCAGAATGCTTATTTTAGATGACAAATTTTACAGCAGTATGAAAGTGCAATAGTTAGGTTACTTTACCTCTATGCTCAGGTGTGCCCATCCAGAAGAATGTTTGAAAACCAGGTTTGATATTTGCATCAGCAATCGATCTCCTTTAGGTGACTTGTTCAAGTTTTTAACATGTTGACAAGTCAGATTGTATGCTTCCAAAAAATTGTTCCCTATGCTCAGACACCATGTGAATGCAAATATTAGGTCCATACTTTTCCGGATCTAGGGCTTATTCGGGAAGAAAACATGCCAGCATTAAGGGCAAATTGATGCGGATCTTCAAAAGGTTGCAATCCACATTAACATTGTTTCCAAGACGGAGGTTGCACTCAGGTGAAGATGTATGTTAAGTTTGACAAGCTAATGAAGGTGTAGCCCCTATAGAGAGGTGATAACATGAAACAGCAGTGTACTTAACCTTTTTACAGCAGTTTGAAGGTACATGCATGTAGTGCAGTTACCTCCCACTTTTTTATTTTGCATGAGGTTGCACTCCCACAGTGAATTATTTTGGTTATTTTTGGCATATGGACAAACTTGGTATTGAAGTGTTGATGTTGGAGGATACCCTGGCCTATTTCGGAGTATGGAGATTTTCTCATTACTAACTATTGGAAAATGAATACATGGAATATTATGTGATCGTCTTGATATCTATTTCATGTATTAGTTATGGAATCGAACAACACGGATGATCACCTAGGTGGTTCGTTCAAATTTGTGTTTGGTTTTACGGCAGATAGGAGGGCGCACTCCATGCAGGCCCTTAAAACTATTCATGCACCTACTTGGCAGCAGTTATGGGCATACTTTTAGCAAGTTGAGAGGGTGCACTACTTTACACTGGAAAAGGTAGTGGAATACTTCATTCAGGAATGAGAGCGCACTTAGCTAGAGATGAATCTTGTTTGTTGTTTTTAGCACATAAATGTAGGCATTGTTAACTTGATAGCTTATTCTGAGGCCCATTCACGCATTGAGCTCACAGTGAATGTGAAGGGGAGTCAACTAGGGAGGTTGGTCATCATTTTATCACCTAAAGGTAGGCACACTTCAGACCTACATTCATATCCATGCATACATCTAATTTTCAGAATTTGTTTCCCTAGGTTGGATTAAGATATCAAATCACAAAGATAGGTCTATGAGCAAACTTTGTCCCTTAGCATATGGATTCTCTTAGCTCAACATTGACATGGGGATTAGGAAATTTTGTTGTAGTTAGATTCACTAAGATAAAATCCCTCACTAGATGTCTCATTCACCAAATGGACAGTTATTTATTTTTCATTTGACCCCATAATCCAAACAACAAACATCGGTTTTTTAAATCCATCCCAAACTAGTAGCAATTTACATGAAATTTGTATACTTATTGATTTGAATTACTTTCCTTAACCTAATCAATATACCAATGGCAGGATATAGGAATACCATCCTGGTGTTGCACGAACTAACCCATGGTCCCAAAGTGAGAGCACAAAAGATTAGCAAACCTTTCTGTGAAAATTCCTAAGCTGAAATCCCTACTGCAGCAAACTGAAGTTACTTCTCCTACTTGATTAAATCATACAAGTTATTTACTGTCTTCTACAGTAAATTTCGAAGTAAATACATCTGCAACCTTCACTTAATTTACATATATGCGGAAACAAAACACTGAGCAAGAAAGTAAAATACAACACATAGGACAATTATTTTTGGACAATTAGTCCCCGGAAAAACCCAATATGGGAAAACCAGTGTAGCAACTCTGAGGGTTTTATTATTATGCAGTAGCAAAATCTGAATACATCACTGAATACCTCATAGGGTTATTCAGTTACAAAGGGACTGGTAGAAGCTTTGTGAGTTTACCTCACACAATCACTGAGGAAAGTCACGGTTTTTCTAGCTACTGGATGAGATGTCCCTGGAAAGCTTTGTGTTGCTTCTACGCTGTCCCAGCGTCAACCCTTTCATGCACTACATCACCTAGCTGGGAATTCGATCAAAACCCCAGAGTCACTTCTCTCAGCCTCTCGGCCTCATACCCTGGCTTCCAACTGCTGAAACTGACCCTCTGCTCTGATTTTCGACTTTCTCTCTCTGCCTATGTGTTACTTCTGCGTGGCCCTTCTGGCCTTGCATCAAGGCCTCTAAATCACTTACTGCCTCTCTCTGTTAATGTATCTCTAAGTGAGAATCTCCCTCTCCAGAAGCTGCTATCCCTGCCCCTCATCTGCAAGAGATCTCCTCAATTGATTTTTTCTCCTGAGAATTTCTCATTTCAGAAAATCAATTTTTTGATCTCTCTGTGTGTGTTTTCCAAATGACTCTCAAGCCCCTTCTTATATCTTCTTGTTGGACAACCACCGGCCTAGATTAAACCATAATCAAAGGCTCATATCATTTTGGCTTGATCTGTGGCTTTTTCTATAAGTTTAACACCTGATTAGATTAATACCCATTAATATTTTACTTTTCCTAAGTTTAGACTTAGGAACCCCATTAAAAATATTAATTATTTTAATAAAATCACTTATGGGTGGAATTTCCCAAAACACTTTCTGGGTTCTTTGGAATACTTGTGCCCAAGCCTCCTTGCAAAATTTGAGGCTTAGAGCACATTCGATGCTAGCCCAAATCAACACTACCTCTTAGCGAGGAATGTACTCTAGCAATACATTGCCTCTCAGCGCTAACTCTGAAGCATCATCTCTACGCTCCTAAGGTCTGACCTGCTATCCATTAACCACTGCATTACTGTTGCTACTATATTACTGCCTTTAACACTGCCATGGCCAATGCTACATTTGTACTGCAGCGCCTTCTGCATCTGTGTTGTTGTTGGTCCTTTCCTCCCAACATTGCATATGCACTGCAACTCAGTTACTAAGAGAAGTAACTGAAAACACCCAAAACTGGACAAGTATCCAGTGGATACTCGATGCTGACATCCTGACTGCTGCTAGTCCCATGCTGCCTCTGAAGCCACTGTGCTGCTGAAGCTCTGCATTGTGCCTCCTCGCACTTTGCCTCTCTGCTCTGCGCTGCTCAGTCTCTAGCTCATCTACCCATTGCATCTGTCGAATCAACACTCCATGGCACCAACTGAACTCCACCATCCCTCTACTCCTGATTATGGGCTCGCGTAGCAAGGTGATGATCCAAGAGGTGGGTTCCTCAAAGATCCTTCCCATCTGCAGTCCTGACGAGTCACGACTACAACTCTATATCAGCCCACCTCCCTCTTGGAGGTATCTCAGCTGTCATGGTGAACTCCTCCTTGTCGATCTTCGCAACTGCAATCTTAGGATCATGCTTCTCATCCTTGTCCTTTTTCTTCAAAGGACACTATGATGCACAGTGGCCCAACTCGCCACATCTAAAGAACTTCACCTTGGAGACGTCCTTCTTACGTCTTTGTTGCCCTTGTTGCCCCATGGATGCAAGGGCGTTATCTTCTTCCTCCACTTTGGGCCTCGAGCCAATCCTGCTACTGCTCCCGTCAAGTTTTACCTTGAGCAGGTCTCTCCTCAGCTCTTCTTGTTTCAGAGTTGCCCACATCTCCTCCCAATTTGGCAATGTTGGCCTGCCTAAGATACTCTGGACAAAGATAAGCAAACCATCTAAGATGAAATTTAGAGCCAGTCTCACTAACTCCGATTCTTGAGGAGTATGTCTCGCAGCTGACAACTCATCACGAGACTCCATCAGTTTCGTAAGGAACGGATCGGGTTGCTCCCCTGAGCAAACCTCAACTTCTGCTCTAAGTACATCTTCTGCTGCTCGGAAGTTCCCTGATACAATGTGGCCAAGGCATCCCACATCTCCTTAGCAGTCCCTTTGCTAGCAACGTGGCACACCACGTGATTCTTGAATCCATCTAGGATCATCCTCTTTGCCTTAGCCATCTCAGCTTTGTACTTTCTCAGCGGATCTGCATCCACATGTTCAACCACCACATTATCAAAGTACATCTTGAGGGCATGCTCATCTAGAAGGAAGGTCATCCTAGCCTTCTAGATAGTATAGTTGGAAGACCCGTCAAACTTGTCCTGATCCCTCAAGCCACTAGGTTCCATGTCTTCCAAAAACTGTCAAATTGCTCCCTCTTTCTCCCTACTGTGTAGCTTTGGGCTGACTTACACACTCCTTGATGGAGTTGGTAAGCTGGTGCTCCTATGTTGCTCAGTAATTGAGAAATGTTGATTTCCTCAGTAAGAAATCATTGAGGAAGTATTCCCTCACCATGCTCCATCGTTTCTTTCTTCTGACGTCTTTTCAACCCAGCAAAGCTGCCTACTAAAAAATCTGTGTCCACCAACTGCTCCTCACGTTGAGGCTCAACATTGCTCCTTCTACCACGGAAAAATTCGAACTGGAAGCTCTTTCTCTTCGTCAACTCACTCAGAGTGAGAGACTACCTCGAATTTTCAATCCTCCAGCTAGAACTGCACAAACCCTCTGGGGTTTCAACTTGCTGCCTCATGCAGCTTTTCGATTTCCCCTTCTACTCAATGTTGGGGTTTCTGGTTATGCTCTTCTTGTCTCACCTACACTAGCTCTGATACCATGTGAAAATTCCTAAGATGGAATCCCTACTACAGCAAATTGATTTTACTGATCCTACTTGATTAAATCACAAAAGTTATTTACTGTCTTCTATGGTAAATTTCGAAGTAAATACATTTGCAGCCTTCACTTAATTTATATATATGCAGGGACAAAATATTGAACAAGAAAGAAAAATACAACACATAAGACAGAATTATTTTTGGACAAATAGTCCCCAAAAAAACCCAATACAAGAAAACCGGTGCAGCAGCTCTGAGGGTTTTATTATTATGCAGTAGAAAAGTTTGAATATATCACTAAATACCTCACAAGGTTATTCAGTTATGGAGAGAAATATTGGCAGAAGCTTTGTGAGTTTACCTTACACAATCACTGAGGAAAGTCTCGACTGCTCTGACTATTGGATGAGATGTTCCCAGCAGGCAATGCGCTAGCTCAGTGCTGCCTCTACGTTGTCCTAGCATCAACCCTTTCAGGCATTGCGTCACCCAGTTGGGAATTCGATCAGAAGCCAAGAGTCACTACTCTCAGCCTCCCGATCTCTCAATCCAGCTTCCGGCTGCTGAAACTGACCCTCTGCTCTAATTTTTTACTTTCTCTCTTTGCCTCTGCGTTACTTTTGCATGGCCCTTCTGGTCTTGCCTCAACCTTTGCATCAAGGCCTCTGGATCACTTACTGCCTCTCTCTACTGATGTATCTCCGGCTGAGAATCTCTCTCTCCAGAAGCTGCTATCCCTGCCCCTCAACTGCAAGAGATATCCTCAATCGATTTTTCCTCCTAAGAACTTCTCACTTCAGAAAATCGATTTCTTGATCTCTCTCTGTGTGTTTTCCAAATGACCCTCAAGCCCCTTCTTATATCTTCCTATTGGACAACCAACGGCCTAGATAAAACCATAATCAAAGGCTCAAATGTTTTTGGCTTGATCCATGGCTTTTTCTGGAAGTTTCACCCCTTATTAGATTAATAACCCATTAAATATATATATATATATAATATATATATATATATAATATTATTTGTTGTTTTGAATTTATATTAGAAAAACATCCCAAATACCAAATTAGTTCTAGAAGACATGAAAACATGCATATTTTTACACAAATCAAGATAGATATGGCATCAATGATTAATTATTCGGGCATCAACCATCTAGATTCTAGCAATTACAAATATACATCAAATTTTTAAACATATCATAAAACATAAAACATTTATAAGTTAAAATCATCAAAAGTCCAAGTAACTTATCTAGCAAGTGATGCAAACATGAATCATGTCCAACTTCAAATAATAATGTTTACAAAACAGGCCACTTGGCCACTACCAAGACCTAAATACACATTGAAATAGGAAGAGTAAGAAAAAAAGTTCAAATTCACAACAAGACTACAAATCTAATCTATGACAAAAGTAGTAAACTGTGAATATATCTACTAATCTCTCCTCCTTCCACTACAAACAGGACATGAGCATCCACTTGGTGGAAATGAAGAAGATGGTGAATATGGTGGCTCTGGAAGTTGTGGCAGTGGAACTGATGAAGATGAACCCCTTGTTATTGGTGTTGAAGCATGGAACCTAGGTACCAAGGGACCAGATGGAGGTGGCATCTCAATTCGATCATTATCATCCTAGATAAGAGCATCCTACAATTGCTCTAGTCGCAGCCTTCCATCCTCCAAATTGGTCTCCTCTGTATTTTTGTCCCAAACCTTAAGGTCTTTATTAGTCTTTGCATCATCACAGTAATGGGACAACAATCGCAAGTTGTAGTGAACATAAACCAAGCTCTATGCCCGGTCTAAACTCAACCTATTCCTTTTAACACTGTGGATGAAAGAATAAGAGCTCCAACACCGCTCTGTTGAAGACATGTTTACCACCTATGATAGCACCCACAATGCGAAAGTTTGTAGAAGTGGAGTAGCACCTCCATTCATGTTCCACCACTGAAGAGAAGATAAATTCTCTCGATCTCTAATTGCATGGATACTCCCAAATGGACCAGTGCTAAGCGTATAGTTGCTCAAATGTTTCCGTAGCATGGCAGACTCCGCCTCATCGGGGAATAATTTATCTAATGCTTTCATATAACCATTTAGAACCTCTATATCTAGGTGTGGTTTTCTCCTGCTCTCCCCCCAAGTGCTAGTGTTGAAAGCCATGACGTGTGATAGTATTTAGGTGTCAGAACATATGCTAAGGCATGCAATGGAATGTTTAGAATATCCCATCATTTTTCCACCTCTGCACGAATATAATTGTACAAGGTGATATCTCTAGGCTCAACAATGTCTTTAATATGCCCCAACATGTTATCCATTTGCTCATACACCTCCCCATTATTGGCCGATCTAAATCTACAAAATTGATCATGTAATAAATTGGTTTGGTGAATTGCAAAACATATTTAATCTGTGACCAATATTCACTACCAAGAAAGTGTCCTTGGCTACATTAGCACCATCTCTATCAGTGTTAATGTCATCCCATGATTCAGAAGTCACCATATACCTTCAACCACCTAAAGGTGAGGTAATCACTTGCAAATCTTGTTTTTGCAAGTTTAAGCAACTGTAACTTGGAGTAAGTTCCATAAAGGTAGTTTACCATTGAATGCCCTATGATAAATTTAATTTGTTTCTTCCTCTTCTTGTAAAGCTCATTAATCCATCCACATTCTTTATGCTTCACAAAAGCACTCAGACCAAAAGATGTGTGGATGAGTATGCTCAATAATTTTTCCTATTGCCTTACAATTTAATGCGTTATCAGTGATCACTTGAACCACATTATTAGGACCAACATCTTTTATTGATTGCAATAAAGGATTTGCAATGTTTTGGGAAGTTGCACTAATGGAGGAGTCATCAAGACCAGTGTTGACAATATCATCGAGATATCGCCAATATTCGCAAATATCACCATATTTTCGGGGAGACGAGATATTGCTGCAGAAATATCACGATATTTGTCACCTTGAAAATATCATGATATTTTCTAAATATCGACGATATCTCGGGAAAATATTGTGCTACGACGCAAATATCGCCCAAGCACAAAAAAATTGCCGCCGCGGATAGAAAAGGCCGATTTTGTTTTTTTCCATTCATTTTCATTTTTGATTGCGAGAGAAGGAAGAGGAGAGCTATGTGCTTGTTGCCAAGGAGGATTTGAGTGTTGAATAGCCATTATCGCCACCAACAACAAAGATTTTGTTGATCTAAGATTGAAGAATAGTGAGACAATTTCATTTCTTCCATTAACAAGTATGCTCAAATAAACCCCTATATTAATGAATTTTTTTATGGTTTTAGGATTATTCTTGCTTGCCTATTTGCCTACAAATATTTTGCTTTTTTTTTCCATTTGCTATGATTTTCATGCCCATGAGAAAATGCAAGGGTTTTCTCCATATTTGGGCAGCAAACTCCATTTTTTTTAACTTTCAAATGCACCCTCTTATTGTCATTTATGGTTTTTCATGGAATTCACATCACAAATAATGTAGCAAAAAAATTATTTTGTAAAATGAGGTGGTTTTTTTTGGTGCCCTAGGTTTGAGTTATCTCACTACAAAATTCAAATATGCCAAAAGCCTTGGACCGATTTTGGGAGTATGGGGAGCCTAATGGTGGGACAAATCGGCATATCTTACATGCAAATTGTGTGGGACCAAGATGACAGGAGGGGTTACACGATTGAAATACCATCTGGCTAGACTCATTGGACATGATGTTGGGATTTGTACGATTTCTAGTCCAAAGCTTATACAAAAATCTCTTGAGGTAATTGATGAAAAAGACAGAAAGAAGGAAGAGAAAAAAAGAAACAAGGTTGAACATGCAGGTAGATCTTTCGGGATATCTTCTCCTGATTTTGATGCTGAGGGTAGTGGGAGGGGCTCCACAGCATCACCTGCTACTGCTAGTGCGAGGTCATCATTTTTTGTTCCACGAACAGGACATGGATCACAACCTAGCATAAAATCACTTGTTAAAAAAAAGGAGAAGCAAGAAGCAGATAGAGTCGTGGGGAGGTGTCTTTTCTGGAGCGACTTACCTCTCAGCATAACCAAAACCAATCCATTTTGGCAGCCAATGTGTGACGCTATTGTTGTTGTGAGCCCAGGGTACAAAAGTGCTACATATGAGGAGTTGAAGGGGCCAATTATTCAAGTAGAAAAGCAGGACATCAACTCTAGATTGGCGGAGTTGAAAAAAACATGGGAAGTTACTGGATGCACAGTGATGTCTGATGGTTGGATAGATAGGAAGGGTAGGACCCTTCTAAATTTCTTGGTGCATTGTCCTAAAGGTACCATGTTTATTAAATCAGTGGATGCATCAGAACAT
Organism: Pinus taeda; assembly: GCA_000404065.3. Classification (NCBI taxonomy): domain Eukaryota; kingdom Viridiplantae; phylum Streptophyta; class Pinopsida; order Pinales; family Pinaceae; genus Pinus; species Pinus taeda. Next base: position 152,807 of record APFE030057693.1, read on the forward strand.
ATCAAAGATGCGGCAACGATATGTGAGTTGTTAGATGGGTTCATTCGGGGGATTGGCGTGCAGAATTTGGTGCAAGTCATAATAGACAATGCAGCTAATTATGTTTCTACCGGCAAGATGCTTATGGAGAGGCATCGCACATTGTTCTAGACTCCGTGTGCAGCACATTGTCTTGATTTGCTGCTTGAGGATATGCGGAAACTCTCCTTCATCAAGGAGGTGGTTGATATGGCTAGGAGTGGCCCCAAGTTTATTTATAACCATGCTTTTGTTCTTAGCCTCATGAGGAAGTTCACTAGAAACAAGGAGTTGCGGCATCCTGCGATCACACATTTTGCCACAAACTTTATTACTCTTCAGTCTTTGCTTCGATGTCAATTCGAGTTGAAGCAAATGTTTGTGTCTGATGACTGGCGTAATTGTAGATACAACAGGAGACAGAACGGGAAAGCCATTGCAAAAATGGTGTACTTTGAGACATTTTGGCGTGGAGTAGAAGAAGCATGCTCAGTTAGTGAACCTATAGTAAAGGTTCTCAGATTGGTAGATGGGGAGAAGCCTGCAACAACTTACTTGTATGAGGCCACGGATAGGGCCAAGGAGGCCATTCGTTCTTATTATGAAGACAAGGGTTCTGCTGGCCTTGATAGGCATATGATGTTATGGGATGTGATTTATAGTCAGTAGACAGGGATGCTTCATCAACCCATTCATGTAGCAGCACTCTTCCACAACCCCACATTTTCATACAAATGCATCTTTGATTTTGAAAGCGAGGTAATGGAAGGGCTCCATTCCTGTATTCATGGATGGTACCTGATCCTAAGCTTCGTAGAAAAATCAATCGTGAGATACAATTTTATCAGGATTGTGTTGGCCTATTTGACTTTGATGATGCTATTAGGGAAAGGACCTTCAAGTGTCAAGAGTCAAGACTCATTAGTTTTTTGACACTCTTACAGGTTGGAGTTCGCACGCCTCAATGATTTAGTCTATGTGCATTACAACGTCCGACTTCTAGTGAGGCAAATAGAAGCACCAATGGATCCAGATGCCAATTCCTTAGACAATATTGATGTATTGTCTCAGTGGAGGGTGGAGTTTGAGGAGTGTGAAAATTCTATCACTACAGCAACTGATTTACTTTTCCTACTTATTTCATCATAAGTTATTCATGAAATTACTTTAACAAACATTAAAGTAAATACTGCTACAGATATCACACCGTAATACAAAAACAAACATATGCACACATTAACACAGTTATTTTGGACTGATGTCCCCGAAAAAACCCAATGTGGGAAAACTGGTGCAGCAAGGGAGGATTTTATTATTCAACAATTTTCTTGTACAACAGGGTGCCAAACTGGCTTACCCACAAATAAACAAACTTCCAGCACTTTTCTAACCCCAGTGTAGGCCCTACTGACCTCTACTACAGCCTGAAACCCTCTACGTCAGCCTATTGAGGCTCTGCGCAGCCTCTCTAGGCTTCTGCATCACTCGTGCATCCTTTGCATGGATGACGCAGGCCCTTCTAGCTCTGCGCAGTTCTGCTGCCTTTGCGTGGCTTCCTCTGGCTTTCCGTCTACCTCTTCTACGTTGATCTCCCGTCTCTCTGTTCCGCACTTGCTGCCTCCTGACTGCTCTATAGACCACTGGTTCAATTTCTCAGCAAACCCCGCTCCAGAAATTGAACTGACTGATCTCCCTCAATGCGTTCTCCAAGTGCCCCTCAAGCCTCCTCTAATACTTTTTCTATTGACATCTCAACGGCCGAGATTAAGTCCCTAATCAACGCTAAGATTAAATCTAGCTTGATCCATGTCTTTTGGACCATTCTAACACAAATTCATATTTTTTTATTTTTTTTACAGAAACAGTTATAGGATTTCATTAGATTTTTGGCAAAAAGCCACAATTCAGATTACAGATAATGGAGCTGATTTCTGAGCGTCTCTCCAACAAGAGGATCAAAGCACATATACTTGTAAATCGCCTCTTCTTACATTTTACAATGGGATTTATTTTTGTTGTTTTCCTGAGTTTATCAATACATACAAATTGCTTCAATAAAATGTGGTAAAACATGGAAGATTAAGGGATTGGATCCCATGAAGTTTCTTTGTCTCTGAGAATAGTCCCAGCAGATAACTAGGCTGCCTTGTTTGCCTCAATGTTTGCCTCTTTGTTGTTTATTCTCAGTACATGGAAGAATTTCAATTTCAAGGGCTTTGCCATGTCTTTGATCCTTGTAGTTGTCCTTGCAAGATGCAAATCTACTGGATTAGAGTTTGTCGCCATTATTTTGATGATAACCTGCGAATCGCCAAAGACATTTGCTTCCTTGTGTCCCAACTCTTTGAGTAGTTTGATCCCTTGAAGAAGGGCCATCGCTTCAGCTTGCATGCTAGAGGAGTGACCCAGCCCGCAAGCATATCTGTGAGTAGGAGTTTCTTTTGAGTTTATTATGAGCCCTCCTGCGCCAACAATTCTTGGGTTTCCCTTGGCTGCCCTGTCAAAGAAGAGAGAAGGAAGTGTTTGCTTGGAAATCCAGGACTGAAATTCTTCTTCATTTTTTCTGAATTGCCATTCTTTGGGAGAAATGGGGATGGAGGTCGATTTGTGGAATTGGAGATTGAGTGCAGCACCGCACTCAATATCTTGCTGGCATAGATTTGTATCGTCCATTTTATCTCTCAGACATTCATTTAACTGACATTTTACTGTGTTTGCAACAAGTCTGAAATCCTACTCCTTATTTCTAAATATCCTTCTATTCCTCTCTAACCAAATTTGCCCACTGATGAATTTAGGAAGAGCAATCCAAGCTGCTAACACAGATTCATATTAATACACATTAATATTTTATTTTCCCTAAGTTTAGACTTAGGGACTCCATTAAAAATATTAATTATTTTAATATCTCCTGATCTGTTTAGAATCTGCCCAGACCCTTTTTGGTTATTGGAGATCTTATGTGCCCCAACCTCTCCAATAAATTTCGTGGCTAGGGCACATCAAATGCTACCCCAAATCAACACTCCCTGTTAGTGAGGACTGTGCTCTAGCAATACTCCTCACTGAGTATTACTCTAATCATCTAGCATCGGTACCTGTGCTGATGCTAGGCCTTCCTGCGCAACATCCTCTGCACTGATGCCTCCTGTACTGTTGCCCATGACTCTGCTACTGTCACTGTTGCATTTGTACGATAGCTCCCTCTGCATCCGTGTTGTTGCTGGTCCTTTCTCCCAACATTGCATCTGCACTGCAACTTCCTCTACATCTGTGCTGCTGTTAGTCCTTTCTCCCAACACTGCATCTGTGTTGTTGTTGGTCCTTTCTCCCAACACTGCATCTGCACTGCAATTCCCTCTTTATTCGTGCTGCTAACATACTACTTCTGAAAGGGGTTCTTTACCATCCCCATCTTTTCCCTAAAGTAGTCAAATTTTGACTTTCCAAGGGCCTTGGTGAGGATATCTGCCACTTGTTCTTCTGTAGGAGTGTAGCTCAACTATACAGCTCCTCGTTGGACACAATCTCTGACAAAGTGACACCGTATATCAATATGCTTTGACTTATCATGAAATACTGGATTCTCAGAGAGTTTGATGCAACTCTTATTATCACACATGATCCTAGTTGCCTCCATATTTCTTCTGAATAGGTTTACCAACAGTTTTCTAAGCCATATGACCTCACACGAAGATGTGCTTGTTGCCATATATTCTGCCTCAAATAAGCTCAGGACTAGGGACTTTTGTTTCCTACTGCACTAGTGGGTTATTCTTGATCCAATGTTGAAACAGTACCCAGAGGTACTTTTCCAATCCACTGAACTTCCTGCCCAATCTGCATCGGTAAATCCACTCAACCTGATATCCTTCCCCTTGTTGTACAAAAGCCCATAATCAATTGTTCCCTGTAAATACCTGAGAATGTGCGTGGCTGCTGCCCAGTGAGCCCTCTTTGGTTCCACCATGAACTGACTGAGGGTGTTGCCAACGTAGCAAATATCTGGCCTGGTATTGACTCGATACATCAGGGACCCTATGAGCTGTTGGTTAGGGTGGGGTCGACATCCTTGTCTTCTGATGCATCAATCTTCTTCCAGTTGGTGATCATTGGCGTAACCATAGGTCTACAGTCTCCCATCCCAAACCTTTTCAGGATTTCTGTAGCATACCTTCCTTGCCCAAGGAATATTTCTCCTTTCTGCTGCCAAACTTCCAACCCTAGGAAATAGTGCATTCATCCCAGATCCTTCATATCGAACTCTGTGGCTATATTCTTCTTGCAATCTTCAATGAGTTTGGATAATCCTGTCAGGAAGAGAACATCCACATATAATACTAAGATAAGTGGCTCGCTCTCTACGACCAGATAGTAGAGATTCGGATCCGTGTCACTCTTGACAAACCCCATCTTCTGCAAGTAGCCATCTATTCGACCATACCACGCTCTTGGTGCCTGCTTCAGCCCATACAAGGCTTTCTTTAGTCTGCATACATGAGACTTCTTCTCATGAGTTTCAAATCCCTCTGGTTGTTCAATGTATACTTCTTCTTCTATTACCCCGTTCAGAAATGTTGTCTTGACATCCATATGATGGATCTCCCATCCCATCTGGGCTGCAAGAGATATCATAGTCCTAATATATGTATACCTGGCTACTAGGGCGAAGGTTTCCTCATAGTCAATGCCTTCTTTTTTAGCATACCCCTTAGCCACAAACCTGGCCTTGTATTTTTCAATCCTGTCGTCCACAGCATATTTGATCTTGTAGATCCATCTTGAACCTACCACAGATCTGTCTTGAGGCCTTGACACCACCTCCCAGACATCGTTTACCATTATGGAGTTATAGTCCTCCACCATCGCATCTAGCCAGACCTAATGCTGAGCTGCCTCCTTGAAGTTGGCAGGGTCTCCATCCTGACCTACTAACGCCTGATGTCTGGCTATTTTCGCTCCCTTTTATTGTTCCTTGGCTCTCCGATGAAGTTCTCTGCATCACTCAGAACCTGACGAAGTTCCCTGCTAGTTCTTCCTCTGCCAACAGGTGCTTTTGTTCGCTCCTCTTCCTCGTCTTGAAAATCTTCCTGATTTGAGGAAGGATTCTTCACTTCTGTTGGTTGAAGAGGCATGACCAACGGATCCTCTTTCGGCTGCTCCTTGGAAGGCATTTCGCGAGATCTTCTGAAAGCTCTGTCCTCATGAACTTTACATCTCGTTGTAATACTACCTTCCTGATCCCTAGAAGATAGATCCTGTATGCCTTAGCGTTCTCGCTATATCCTGCCAGATACCCCTTTTCTGCAATCTGATCCACCTTCTTCCTCTTTTCTTCAGGTATGCGACAATATGCCAAACTCCCAAATATCCTGAAATCACTGACTTCTGGTGTCTTCCCACTGAAGACTTTCTCTGGAGTAATCTTGCCCAATGCTTGATGAGGAGTCCTGTTCTAAACGTAGACAACTGTGTTGCATGCTTCTGCCCACATGGATTTTGGCATATCCTGATCATACAAAATGGCCCTAGCTGCTTCTACAATAGTCTTGTTTTTCCTTTCTACCACCCCATTCTGCTCAGTATTGTAGGGAGTTGTCCACTCCCTTCTGATGCCCTCCTTAGTGCAATAATCAGTGAAGTCCTTATCGACATATTCTCCACCATTATCTGAGTGCAAGACTTTTATTTTTTTACCTGTCAGATTCTCCACTGGAGCCTTGAACTCCTTGAATCGACAGAAAACCTCATCCTTGGTTTTCAAAAAATAGATCCAAGTTTTCCTCGAGTGGTCATCAATGAAGGTAAGGAAATACTCGACACCACTGAGAGCTTTGACAGACATAGGTCCGCAGATATCTGAGTGTATAAATCCTAGTACACTCTTGGCCTTGTGGTTGCTCCTAGGAAATGTCGCCTTGGCATACTTTTGCTAAAGCGCATCCCCTGCATACATCATCTCGTTCAGTACTCAGATCCGAAACTCCTGTTACAGTGATCCTGAGAATTCTCAGAGCTCCATGGTGCAAGTGACCCATCCTTCTGTGCCATAGTTCGTTCAAGTCTTTGTCCCCATGACTGCCTATTAGTGCCATTGGAGATTCTAGTTGTAATCTGTACAACCCATTACTTTTGATCCCGATCTGCACTTTCTTTTTCTAGCTTGGGTGTTTAACGTATACATTTTCCTTGATGAAGTAGACGTCATAGCCCTTGCCTTGTAGTTGTGACATGGAAAGTAAGTTCATCCCCAATCCTGGCACATGCAACACATTTGTGGCACAGAACCACTCTCCCAATTATGTCTAAAAAACTATGGTACCCTTTCCTATTGGAATATACTTTGCCTTGTTCCCCATGGTGATCTAAAAGTTCATCTTCTCTTCTCGATATTCTGAGAAACACTCCTTGATTCCCGTCATATGCCACAAGGCTCCACTGTCTATATACCATACTTCTCATGATGCAACACTAGTCATGCACGCCACTTCTTCTTCCAACCTGGAAGCCAACATAGAGAAATCGAAATCTCTCTCTCTTGTGTAATCTTCTGAAAATCTGCGTGAGTCCCCTGAGGTGGATGCTTCGGCATCATAGTCTCGACCCATAACTGATTTTCCCTTTCTGTCTCTGATTACTTTCTCTAATACCATGGAAAAATTCTATCACTGTAACAACTGATTTACTTTTCCTACTTATTTCATCATAAGTTATTCATGAAATTACTTCAACAAACATTAAAGTAAATACTACTGCAGATATCACATCGTAATACAGAAACAAACATATGCACACATTGACACAGTTATTTTGGACTAATGTCCCCAGAAAAACCCAATGTGGGAAAACCAGTGCAACAAGGGAGGATTTTATTATTCAACAATTTTCTTGTACAACAGGGTGCCAAACTGGCTTACCCACAAATAGACAAACTTCCAACACTTTTTTAAGCCCAACGTAGGCCCTACTGACCTCTACTATGCCCTGAAACCCTTTGCGTCAGCCTGAAACCCTCTACGTCAGCCTACTCAGGCTCTGCATAGCCCTTCTGGCCTTTTGCGTCACTCCTGCAGCCTTTGCGTGGATGATGCAGGCCCTTCTGGCTCTGTGCAGTCTCTGCTTCCTCTGACTCTGCGTCTACCTCTTCTGTGCTAATCTCCCGTCTCTCTGTTCCATACTTGCTGCCTCCTGACTGCTCTCCAGACCACTAGTTCAATTTCTCAGCAAACCCCGCTCCAGAAATTGAACAGAAATTGAACTAACTGGTCTCGCTCAGTGTGTTCTCCAAGTGCCCCTCAAGCCTCCTCTTATACTTTTTCTGTTGACATCTCAACGGCCGAGATTAAGTCCCTAATCAATGACTAAGATTAGATCTGACTTGATCCATGTCTTTTGGACCATTCTACCACAGATTCATATTAATACACATTAATATTTTATTTTCCCTAAGTTTAGACTTAGGGACTCCATTAAAAATATTAATTATTTTAATATCTCCTGATCTGTTTAGAATCTACCCAAACCCTTTCTGAGTATTGGAGATCTTATATGCCCCAACCTATCCACCAAAATTTGTGGCTAGAGCACATCCGATGCTACCCCAAATCAACAAGGAGCCCATCTTGGAGGAGTCACCTTCATGGTTAGAGCCAGATGATCCATTAGAACAGGGGCAACAAGAGGAGGAGGACACTATGGGAGCATCAACATCAACACCATCTGCTATAGATATAGGAGAGCGCAACTCCATATCTAGCACTCATTATTTGACATTAGGTGCAGAGGCAGGGCCAGGGCCTTCTACTACTAGGGGCAGGCTTGGCAAACAACCCATCATGTTTTCCTGTAAAAGGGGGAGAGGGCAGTGATTTCAGATAGATAGCTGCTAGTTTTATTTGTTTTGCTACATATAACTCATGATGATGAGATACTTTTATATATGTGATGTTATTTTGTATTGGTTCTCCACATTTGGGTCCTTGATTGGACAGTTATCAGGGATCAGCAGGATTTGGTATTGCTTTTGATGTATCATTTCTATTTGACATCATATATATCGGTGCTTTCTTCATATTTATGTGCCAATGTGTTTATTTCATGTTGTTATTGCTTTATATGTTTAAAAATCTAAAGAAAAAAATGAATATATTATGCATTTTTTATGCTTGCTGATATTTGCCCATATTTTCGTCGATATTGCTGATAAGATATTTTCTGGACCCTCGCCGATATTCTGTCGATACCGATATTTTCAAAACTAGTCATGAGATGTAAAAAACATTGCACCACTAGCATTAACACCAAGAACATTTATCAAATGTTGGTTTCTAACATTTGTCCACCCATCTAATACAATGGATACCCCACAATCCACCCACTGTTCTATAAAACCTGGCAAATCTCTTTGAAACTTTGCTTTTTCTCTTTCTAATAACATTGTTCTAAGTTTCTCATAGTTGGGGCTGTTGTATCCTTTTGGGGATTCATTGATGGCCTTAACCATATCATGCCAATAGGGAGAGTGAAGCATGTCGATTTTTGTAGCTTCCGATGTGTTCTTGCCTCAAGATTTTGCAGAGAGGCTAAGACAGATGCATTCTCCAATACTCAGAAATCATTTGGAAAAATTCCACATAGAGATGATTTAATTAAAATAATTATCTTTTTAAAATGGTTCCATAACTTTAAACTTAGGAAATATGGTTAATTAAAGAGTATTAATTAAATTAGGTGTGAATCTTCTAAAATAAGACAAGGATCAACTCCCAGTTAATCTTAGCCCTTGATTATGTTTTAATCTTGGTCGTTGGTGCTCCAACGAGAGATTATAAGGAGTTCGATGGGCACTTGGAGAACACACTTGTGTAGTCCGGTTTCTCTGGGAAGTCGATTTCCTGAGTAGCAGCTGTGAGTTGCCGAAAGTGACTTAGTAAAGTCAAAGAAGTGAGAGAGAGGCAGCGATAGTAGACCAGAGGATAGTTTCCCAGATTCGGGGAGTGCAAGGCAGAGAAGATAGAGAGAGGCTCAAAGAGGCAGCGCAGAGCTTAAGAGGGAGTTTGAGATTTGGCTGGGAAAGTCGAATTCCAGAGCCAGAAGCTAGGGTGTGAAACTAGATGGCCAAAGGATCAAAGTTCCAACCATCAGGATATCAGAGGAGGAGGTGATGGAGAGCACAAAGACTGTGACGCAAATTTGCATAGGCTAACGCAGAGGCAACATGGGGCCAGCCATCCATAGCTTAGATCAGATTCAAATCGCTAGTGACAGTTTGTGATTTTTCTCACTATCTCCTTTCCAGTATTTCTTTGTATTAGATTGCCAGTTTGGGCATCAACAATTTGTACTCAGATTACTCTGCATAATAAATAAAACCCTTAGTTGCTACACCATTTTTCCCAAGTTGGGTTTTTCCAAGGACATTTTTCCAAAAACAACAGTGTATATGTGTGTGTTTATTTCTCTCCAGTGCAGTATTTAGTTTCCACATCATTTTATTTGTGTAGGTTGTAGCGTATGTATTTCAATATTTGTCGTAGAAAAATACAAGTAATTTGTTCATGTAAATTAACAAATAGTAGAAAATACATCAGTTTGTTGCAGTAGGAATTGGGTCATCGGTTTTTCACATGGTATTAGAGCACATATTGTAAGCCGGAAAGCTCAGCGCAGAAGGAAGGAGGCAATTTGAATTTCTGTGTAGGTAGAAAATCGAAGCCCTCAGGGACAACGTATTTCCCTGGCCAGAAGGACTTCGTGGGAATTTTTTCTCTGAGTGAATCGATAGAGAATAAAATTTCCCAAGTCGAAGAGTACCAAAGGCAGAGGGAGTAGTGTTGATTTTTGGTAGCATCGAATGTTCTCTAGCTATGAAAATTGGTGGAGAGGCTAAGGCACATGAGATCTCCAAGACCCAAAAATCGTTTTGAGAAATTTCACCTGGATGAGGAATTATTAAAATAATTAATATTTTTAATGGGTTCCTAAGTCTAAACTTGGGAAAATAAAAATATTAATGGGCATTAATAAAGATAAGGGTGAGAAGCTTCTAAGAGACGAAGATCAAGTTTGTTTTAATCTTAGCCGTTGATTAGAGACTTAATATCGGTTGTTGATTCATCAACAAGAAAAGTATAAGAGAAGACTTGAGGATTATTTGGAGACACACCGCAAATACTCAGTATCTCAAGGAAAATCGATTCTCAAGAGAAGGAGATCGATTTCGGAGGGAGAGTTGTAGGGTGGAGAAAGAGGAGGGCATCAGCAGCAAGTTGTGTTTGAGGAGGAGGTGACGCAGGGACAATGAGAGACAGCGCAGAGAGAGACGCAGTATAGAGGAGAGACATAACCCTCATGCAGGCTATCGCAGAGAGAAGCAGAGCCACGCTGAGCCACGCTGAGTGACGCAGAGGTGACGCATGAGTGGGAGAAGGGTCTCCAAAGTGTCAGAAAATTGCAAGGGGAAGTTTCAGGAGTTTTCTTTCAATTTCTTTGTAAAATCATTCCTTGTAAAAGAGATTGTTGCTAAAGATTAACAAAACCCTCATCTCCTGCACCATTTTTCCCACATTGGGTTTTTTCCGGGGACAATTGTCCAAAAAAACTGTGTTGATGTGATTGGTTCTTGTGCATGTATTTTTCTCTGTGTAATTATGTGATAACTGCAGTAGAATTTATTCTAATATTTGCAGAAGGGATTTCATAAATAACTTATTGTGAAGAATAAGTAGGTAAAATAAATCAGTTGCTGCGGTAGAATTTCAGTTTAGAAATTTTCACAAGTAGCAACAGTTCTTTTGCAGAGCAGATCTTCAGTTGGGACGCATTTATTTTGCAGTAGTTGCTGGCAGAATAACGTCAGAAGGAGAGAAGAGCACATACTAAGGGAATTCCTTCCTCAGAGGAATTCTAGGCAAGAAGTTCGAATTTTCTTACAAGAGTAACAATTGCTGTGTGCGGGATTTCTCACTCCAAAAGGGAATGCGAATAGCTGGGAAGCAATTGCATAGAGGAAAAGAGGAAGCAATTCGACTTTTTTAGGAGAGATGGCATCAGTTGGGTTGAGAGATCAAAATCGGTTGGACGGAGCCTCCAACTATGTGATCTAGAAGGCTAGGATCTCCTACCTTCTAGATGAGCATGATCTCAAAAATTATGTCAATAGTGTGGTAGCTATACACACCGATGCAGATCTACTCAAGAAGTATAAGGCCGAGATGGCGAGATCTAAGAGGATCATTCTCGACAGAGTTCAAGATCATGTGGTATCTTGTATAGTCGGCAATGATACTGCCCGATAGATGTGGAAGCATTAGTTATGTTGTACGAAGGATCTTTCGAGCAATGGAAGATGTACTTGTAGGAGAAGCTGAGATGCATGAGGATGCAGAAAGGGGAGCGTGTAGACCCCTTCTTTATGAGGCATCAGGATGTTCGGGACCAACTGGCTTCAGTAGGATCAACACCCCATCCCTCAAAGTTTGTACGATTAACGTTGAATAGTGTTTATGAAGATTGGCAAGTTTTCATCCAGAGCATCCTAGGCAAAGAAAAACTACCAGATTGGGAATGTGTGTGGGTTGATTTGGAGCAGGAGGAAATGAGGCGTGATCTGGTGAAGGCCACCATGAGTGGAAGTAGCAATAGTGGTACGAAGTAGGTGAAGGAAATGGAGGACGTGGCCCTTGCATCAAAGGGGCAGTAGTAGCAACGCAGAAGAAAGAATGGTATTTCGAAGATCAAGTGCTTCATGTGTGGTGGGATGGGCCACTACAAAACTCAGTCTCCTCTCAAAAAGAAGGACAAGGAGGAGAAGCATGATCAGCAAGCTACATCCGCTAAGATTGAAAGGTTGTCCTCCAGACTGGAGAAAGAGTTTGCCATGATTCCCGAGATAACTCCAGGGGTGAGGTGCGGCGATCTGGAATCGTAGCCCCAAAGAACTACAGAATGAGCAGGATTCTTGAGGAGGTCCACCTCATGAATCAATACTTTGATACGGGAGCATGTTGTGGCCACAAGCACAACCCTAATAAAACCTGCTTTGGTGGCAAATTTGAATGGGTCCCCTAGAAGTTTGATCTTCCTCTTCTCCGAATGATCTGTTTTTATCCCAGGGATTTTAACTCTCTGCCGAGTCAAATCTTCAACTCTTAATGGTTAAGACCCCCCTTGAATAAATCTCTGCGACGTGATTCATTTATAACCCAGTCTAGCCCTTCATTCATATCTTTCATTGGGACTTTTTCAATCCTCATAAACCTTCATGGTGCTCTATGACCACACATATAACCAACCCCCACTCTTTACTATCGTCGTATGTGGACTCAACCTACAAAACCTTCTATCGCGCCTTTATTTCTATTATAACACTTTTGTAATAGAAATACTTTGCAAGCGTATTTAACTTACCTTTTCCGCTATTTTTTGGTCTTCATACATTTCTCGATGCCTGCTTTTATCGCTAATCAAATACACTGCGCATTCCTCTTTTGCATCTGATAAGCGAGGACCCTCTGGACTTCAAATGAAATTAACCACGTCCATATCCTTTCGGGTCCACCGTTACATCGCTTATCGCAAACGCTTGTCCGCTCCTCCATCGCAAATCACAATTGGCAGAACCCAAGGCCCATACATAAGGCATTATGCGATATGGTGGACCCACCGGGATTATTAAGCGCAGCACATATGATTTCGGGTCCAAAGCCTATCGTAAATCGCAATCGGTGGAATTCAAAGATTATACATAAGACGCGATGCAATACAATGGACGCGACGGGGCTATTAAGCATAACACATATGATTTCGGGTCCGCTCCCCAATCGCAAATCACAATAGGCGAAACCCAAAGTTTATACATAAAGCGCGATGTGATATGGCGGACCCGCAGGGATTATTAAACACAACACATATTTTTGGGTCCGGCCAATCGCAAACCACAATCGGTGGGACCAAGGGTGATGTTGCATGTGACTGCCCGCTGCGATGTGCGATTGCAACTTCATCGCATTGCAACCTTGGCTGAACCAGGGGTCCGATTCTTTCACACTTGTTCCTTTTGATTTTATAAAAGTTTTATTGAGGGCAAGATTTGTGTTTTTAGGCATTTCTATCATATTTTCATAAGCATAGCTGACGTTGATTATTTGTTAGTTTTAGGTATGTTCTATGCTTAGAGCAATTTATTTCAATTTTCACAGTTAGCTCAAGATCTTAGCAATTACATTAGCATTAAAGTAAACTGCAAATAGAACATAAACATAAATCGCAGAAGACAAGCCAACACAAGAGGATACAAGATATGGCGCTAGCCAGGGACAAACCCCAATGTGGGGAAACCCTTGATAAATTCTTCTTCTATGTTCTTCAATAGTTCAACACGGAGAGAGATAGTACATATACATTAGAAGTCAACACTTTGACTTGACAAGGTAAGAGCAGAGATCTTCACCATGAAGATGACATAATGAGTTTACAGATCTAATGAAAAGGACTGCAGATCTAAACTTAGGTGACGACATATTTCTTCAAGGTGATCCCATCACCATACTGCATCCAACCATGCTGCATCCAATCATGTTCATCTTCCATAATGTTGTCCTTTTCCTGCAATACTAGTTGTCACTGCTATATGAGATGGTGCATCAAACTTCAGTTCTCATCCTTGATACAGTCATGATCCAAGTTGAGGTTTCAGTGTTCCCATACTTACAAGAACACAATCTATGTTGGTGGCTATGGCTTGTGGCCTAGCCCAGCAGCAAGGTCCACACACAGTACCCAACTATCTTTATCATTGAACAGCAATGTCTTCCAATCTTCTCCTAAGATATCTTCTTAGACAAACTTGATTTACCTTCTCTCTAAGGCTGCTCTAGACACAGTTGCTTGATGCATAACGTGGTGACTGGTTAGGGTATTTCTTCATTGTAGTTTTGCCCCTTAAGAACAATATCAACATGCCTAGAACAGATCTGAAATGAGTCACACTATCATCTACAACAATGTGGCATAAGGACATATCCTCTAAGTTGTGATATGATTACTTTTATCTGTCTTTCTTTACAGTGTCTTAAGGTACCCTCAATTGCTATGTATAGAAGCCTCCCCTTTGCTGCGTGTGAGTGCCTTTTCTTGCTGCATATAAACCTCTTGGATTGTGACCAAACAGCGTATAGATTAGGTGACTTTCGGACCTGTGGCAAGGGCTCTTTAGAGCTTCCTTAGACAGTGGATGGAAGGTCCCATATATATCTCCTTGCTACGTAAACAGGTCTCCTCTAGGACTGTGTATAGATCCTCTTTTTGACTGCGGATAAAGAACCTCTTTCTTGCTACGTATAGGGTCAATAGACAGTGGCTTTAGGCCTTCATTTAGGGCCTATATTAGCCCTCCTCTCATCTGCGGATTGAGCCTTTTGAGACAGTGTATGGAGGCTTATTTATGTTGCTTATAAGTCTCCTCTTTTCTGCATGTAGGTGTCCTCATAAGCCTGCGGCTAGGGCATATCTTTACTGCGGCTATGGCTGCAGCTACGACTTCATTATGACAGCGGCTAGGTCTCCTCTCCAGGGTTGTGTTTAGATGTCTCCCTTGACTGCGTATTAGGCCCTCCTCCTTGCTGTGGATTAGGCCTCTCTCTACTGCAATTAGGGCCTCCTTTAGTCAACGGATTAGGGATTCTTTAGACTGCGTACAAGTCCCTCCCTTTGCTGCCTAGATCATCATACTGCAGCTAGGGCATCATACTGCAGCTAGGGCATCATCTGCGGCTAGGCCAGCGTATATTCTTAGTGTCTCTCCTTCACCAAAACCCAAAGACGTGGAGAGGAGGAGATCACATGAAGAGTATATGTGTGTTACAAATGACTTCAAGTCCTCTTCTATTTATACTAAAACGTAGAGGTTGAATAGACATGATTGTTAGGCTTTTGAACCTACATAAGTTGCTGGCCGACTTGTCAATTTGTCCATAATCAAAATCAATTCATATCTTCATAGATACTTATCAGAATCGGATGATCTTTAGATCAATCCTACACCTCTCGATGAGAGGGATCCAAGAAAAATATCAGCTGCCATAAATAAGATGACCCACATGGAGTTTGGCCCTAGTTGCCAATTTTAACACTCCCTCTCAACTAGGGAGAACTCCATCCGTTGATCCATATGTCCGACTGTACTATCTCTGCCATCAGTGCCCTGAATTGATCTGCTCTAATCTGCTGAGCTCTTCTCTGCTCTACTATGCTCGAACTATGAAGAAGAAGAAGTGATCTAAAGTCAATCTCAGAGTGTGTACCACTCTCACTGGTTCCAGACCAATATCATTAATCCTAGATCAATGGAGCTCATCCTAGCATAGGGAGTACGGTAGATACAACAATGCATCCATTGATAGAACTACTATGGTCCTTATCCTCATTTCCCTACTCATTGATCAGATGAAAGGTACTTCCCATGAGTCCCAAACTGCTTGGGTAGGATGCCTCGACAAGAGAACTAATCATCCTATCCACAGGAGAATGAATCATCCTGTCCAGTGGATGCCACGGAGAACTAATCATCCTGGCCTACTGGAGAATGAATCATCATGTTCCACAGTCGCCACTGAGAACGAATCATCCTGGCCCACAGGAGAACTAATCATCATGTTCCATAGTCGCCACAGAGAACAAATCATCCTGGCCCATAGGAGAACGAATCATCATGTTCAACAGTCGCCACGGAGAACAAATCATCCTGGCCCACATGAGAACTAATCATCATGTTCATAGCGCACCACCAGGGGAGGGTGAGTCGCCTTGTGGTCATATGTTGCTCCAGAAAGTACCCCAAGCACCCTAGAGCTCCCAAAGCTCAATGTATGCAACATGCAGGACCTTTTTGAAAAGGTTTCTCAACAACTCCAAGTTGTTCGGGAAAGTCACAGATTTGACCTTTCCCCGGGGCTTTCCACCTAGAGATGATTTAATTAAAATAATTAACTTTTCTAAATGGTTCCCTATGTCTAAACTTAGGAAATTTGGTTAATTAAAGGGTATTAATTAAATCAGGTGTGAATCTTCTAGAAGAAGGCGAGGATCAACTCCCAATTAATCTTAGCCCTTGATTATGTTTTAATCTTGGTCATTGGTGCTCCAACAAGAGATTATAAGGAGTTTGATAGGCACTTGGAGAACACAGTTGTGCAATTTGATTTTGGTGGGAAGTCGATTTCCTGAGCAGTAGCTATGAGTTGTCGGAAGTGACTTAGTAAAATCGAAGCAATGAGAGGGAGGCAGGGATAGTAAACCGCGGGAGAGTTTTCCAAATCCGGGGAGTACAAGGCAGAGAAGACAAACATAAGTTCAGAGACGTAGTGCAGTGCCATGCAGAGTCAGCACAAAGCTTCAGAGGAAGTCTGAGATTTAGCTAAGAAAGGCGAATTCCAGAGCCAGAAGCCAAGGTGTGAGACCGGAGGGCTAGAAGATCGAAGTTCCAACCAGCAGGAGATCATAGG
Source organism: Pinus taeda (assembly GCA_000404065.3). Classification (NCBI taxonomy): domain Eukaryota; kingdom Viridiplantae; phylum Streptophyta; class Pinopsida; order Pinales; family Pinaceae; genus Pinus; species Pinus taeda. The sequence continues at coordinate 169,327 of APFE030057693.1, forward strand.
AGGAGGTGATGCAGAGCCCAGAGACTGTGATGCAGATCTGCGTAGGCTGATGTAGAGGTTGCGCAGAGGCAGCGTGGGGGCAGCCATCCAAAGCCCGGATCAGATTCCAATTGCCAATGACAGTGTGAGATTTTTCTCACTATCTCCTTGTCAGTATTTCTCTGTATCGAATTGCCAGTTTAGGCATCTAACAATTTGTACTCAAATTACTACTACATAATAAATAAAACCCTCAGTTGCTGCACTGATTTTCCCAAGTTGGGCTTTTCCGGGGACATTTGTCCAAAAACAACAGTGTATATGTGTGTTTATTTCTCTCCAATGCAGTATTTAGTTTCCACGACATTTTATTTGTGTAGGCTATAGTGTATGTATTTCAATATTTGTCATAGAAAACTGCAAGTAATTTAACAAATAGGAAAAATATCATCAATTTGTTGTAGTAGGAATCGGGCCATCGATTTTTCAGAAAGCACATTGAATGGTACACTGCAAACACAAAGAAACCAGACTATCTTTCCATCCACATCATCCCTCCAAGCAACATTCAAGATATCCCTTATTGTTCTTCTACTTTCAGAGGTTGCAAAAGTACCATGAGGAGATGAGCTACCAAATCTAGAGGTTGCACTTGATTCAGAATGAGTTTCTTGTTTCTTGTTTTTCCTGTTGTGCAACCTCCTCTATTTGGATGTATTTTCTTCTTTGTTTAGCTAAAACCTTTGGGAAAATTGCTATACCCACGGCACCCTTTTTGTCATCACTATCCAACACCCCACAAAGATGCATCCTCATACGGGTATATGAACCATTATATAGTTTTCCTCCATGACAACCACGATGGCACAAAAACTTGTAGCTTCCGCCACCTTTTCCCCTTTCAAGTTTGGTCACAAAATTCCACAAGGTGTCAATGCAACTTTCCCCTCTAGCATTTCAATGTCCTCTTCATCCCCTTCCTCTTCAAACCCTTCCTCATCATCATACATTGGGTCACTCATATGTGGACCACTATCCTCTTGTTCTTCGTTCCTTCTATTCCTACTTCCCTTTGCCATCATGAAAACCAAAAGTGGAATGATACATAGAATCCAAAAGAACACCATTTTGGAATATGAATATAGATGGACAAATGAGCAAAAAGAAAGAATGGGAAAGAGTAGGAGAGGGAGGAGAAAAAATACAAACAACAATGTCAAAAAAATGAGGGAGTTTGGGGTTTGCACTTACCTCTTTAGCTCTTGTAGATGGAATCCCTTCTTTACTCCTCCAAGATCCTCCTCCTTCACTGCTCCTAGCTCCTCCTTCACTCCTTCAAGCTCTCCTCAGGCCTCTCTTCTCCAAGCTCTCTTCTCCTCTCTTTCTCCTTTCTTCTCCAAGCTCTCCAAAAATACAAGAGTGGGGAAATGAAAGGGGGAAATGAGCTTTATCCCCATATATCATTTCCCTAAATCAACCTAAACCCACCCAGAACTCAAGTTAGAGAAAAAACTTTAAAAAATTGGGTACGCCGCTGCGGAACCGCCCATCGAGTGTCAAATCTGCTCGGGATCCGTATAGATCCATGCTCGATCTGTCGTTGGATCTGTGGTTTGCAAATCCAAAATAGCGGATTGGGCTAGCATTCTTCCGAAATTCCAAGAACCGTGTTTGTCAACCCAATCCGCAGTTCCAAATTTTCAAACCATGGATCTGATGGCAGCTCCCCCACAGATCCGCACGGGACATGAATCCTAGTTTAGATCCTAGGGAGGGGGCGTCTCATGCAACATTGATCATATGTCTTCTCGCCAATTTGCCAAGAGCACATCTTGGAAGGTGGGCTTCTAATCAAAAGGTACTTTATTCATTTTGCAATCGGGTACTTATGCTTGTTTGTATTTGGGCATTTCGACATGGATTGTGGGGTAACTTGGAAGAAAGAAGGGTCTTGGCCATGATCTTGTTCCCTCACCTTAAATGGAGGGTTAATTTCAATCCTAGTCCAGTGGGACCTCCCCTAATAGCCCAATGGTTATAGGAGGGGTACTACTTGGGAACCATGATTGAGATAACATACCCCCATCTCTCTCTATTCCATACTTACCACTTTCAATCTTACATTATAAGTCCTTATTCCATGTAATGTTCCCAAATTTTGTGAGTGCAAAATCCACTTAGGATTTTTGCTCATTTTTGGTGATATCAAATTAAAAAGGTAGAAAATATTATTTTGTGGAGAAAAGCAAAAATTATTATTTTAATGGAGAATGGTGGCAAATAATATTTTATTCGAGAAGGGAGGAAAATTATTATTTTATTGGTAAATGGCCGCAAATTAATATTTTATTGAGAAAAGTGGCAAATTATTATTTTATTCAAAATGGCGGCAAAAGTTTCCTAGTGGAAATTGGGCCCCTTTGATAAAATAATAGGGAAAATGAGGATCTAGAAGCTAGATGGGTGCTCTATGTAGAATTACAAAAGGCAGAGAAACTCAATGGAAAGGCTATGCTATCTATCTCATTGACAAATTGAAAGGAGCTCAAGCAAGTTCTAGGGTTAAAGCGAAACTCAAGCTGAATTCAGTGGACTTCGAATGCCACCCTAGTTAGCTTATAGGGAAGATTATTTCAGATTTTCCATTGGTGCTCATTGGTTTGGTTTTTTGATGCAATATTGAAGATCTAATCACAAATTGTTGCAATATTTGTTGGTATCATAGTTTTGTATTTACCAGTCTATTTTTCCTACATCAAGGAGCCAAGTATACTTGTTTTGCTAACAGAGCCATGCACCCAAGACCAAATGTGTCTAGGTTTTGCTCAGAAATGGGGAGTTCGAACCAGGAATAAAGGTTGTACATTATGGATTTAGTAAAGGTCAAGACCACGCCAATAGAGGATGATTTCTGAGTTATAATTAGAGCACGAGTTTTTCCTGGACGGGATGCTGCAATTTTGGGGTGAGGTTTACTGAGGGAGAGGGCTCGAATCCCTTGTTTCTCTTGCTGCTTACATCACGTCATTCCTAGGCCGAGTTTACAATAGAAATGGGACGAATATTGTAAGGAGATAAGTCGAGTTTCTTGCTGTGATTTGAGGAGTCACAGCCAAAGTCCACTTCTTGCTACGAGCTGCCTAAAGTCAAAAATTATTGGTTGTGCGTGTTGCTTAGGAGCAGAAACTCTTGCGCAGGGCTATTGGTTGCCTACAAGGACCATGAAATCCCTCTTTTGGACTGTCCACAATTGTTTTAATGTTGGGCCTGAGCGTTGTTTCCTATGGACGCTGGAATAGTCAAAGAGAAAAAGGGACACATTGTATATCTTAACCAAGGCCCATTGGTTGGACATGTGGTCATACTTTGAAATTTGGGCTATTACTCTACCACTAGGCAGCATATTGCTTCATTCATGGTGCTGATACAACACTTCCAAAGGACTAATATATGCATAAATGTACCTACTTCTGTTGGCTGCCACTAATCCCAGGTTCTACCTTTCTAATCTGCTTATTGTGTACTCAAATTTTATATAAGAAAATGTCTTCCACTGTGTAGTATTGTTATATATCAGCAGCTTGTAATCTCTGGATTTGACATATGAAATATAAGTTTGCTCTTGGAAGTTTGTTGTTATTTTTTTGAAACATTGAATGTATTGCCCAGAAAAACAAATTTATAAAAGTCTCCTACAGTAGAAAGTCAACAAACTGGTTTGAATAAATGCACCACTGGAAGACTCAACTTGAAAACTCAGAAATTTCCAAGAAATTGGTTGTATTCCAAACTGGTACATTACAATGGTATCAGAACCTACTCCTGGCCAACTATGGGACTAGAACACATCAAAAGAGAAGAATTCCGGAACCAAAATCGAAAGGCCTAAGGTGACTATATCAAAATATAAATAATAATAACAAACAAACAAAAATGTTCCCAAATCAGAAATTCGAAGACTATAGCCAAGCCTTCATGCAGATGACAGAAACCTTGGAAGCATGGGCAATGAAGAGAAAAGGGAGTCAGAAGAAAAGTGATGAAACACTATCCAGATTCCAAACCCATGGATGATCCTTTGACTGGTAATAGAGCACCAGAGAAGTTCAAATCTTGCCAGGAAGATGATGATGGCACTGGCCATTCAATTAAAAGGGCCGGTAGCAGTATCAATGAGAATTATCCTACCACTATCAAGGAACAAGGAGCTGAATTGTCCAACAAACAACTTGGAGCATTGACAAAACACATTGGACCTGAAGGGAAGATATCTAAGAGAGATATTTTAGTTATCTCTAGTACCTTCAAAGAAATTTTGATCGTCTCATTGCAAGGTAGCAGTACCTTGAGCTTGGAAGGGCAGGAATCATTGCCATGTGTGATCAATTTACAAGAAAGAAACAAGAAACTTACCCAAAGGTCAAACAGGAACCAAATTATGGAGGCTCCTTTTGATTCCTGTGATGTTGCAAGTGTTTCTTCGAAGGATGTATACCATCAATTAGATAGACACAAAAAGACCTCCACTTAGTTACCCAACAACACAACTAAAGTCTTTGATCAAGGCGAAGGTGGCATAGGAAACATGCTCTCAACTTTGTTGGTGCCCTTGGCAACATAGCTCCAAGAAAAAATTATTGTGGTTGAAGAAAGGAAAGATAATTATGTCATCCTACCTCAGCCACTTTATGAATTCAGCAGGGTTCTTGTTAATTCTGAGAATGTTAGATGGAGTGGAAATGAAATAATTAAGAAATTCGATTGGCAAACACGAATGCTAGCACAACAACATGAGGAGGGGCAGCTAGTGACTGATGTTCAACCCATGGCCGATGGGGACGGGAAGTCATCTTTTGGGCCAGCCATTGATAGGGAGCAAACAGATGCACAAGCAGCCAACATAGCTGCAGTACATTCCGACAGTAGCTCTCTTCAGGCATACATAGATGGGGCTTGTGGCATTATTGGGTTACCCCTACACATTGGAGAGAGAGAGGCTAAGTTGCCTAGTCAAAGCTCTTGTGTTGACCAAGACAGTGGGATGAGGCAACATGAGTTGCATAGGGTGCAACATTCGCATGTTGAGGATATTGCATGTATAGGTACACGTGCATTTGATCCTGGCCTTGGGGTTGGATGGAAATTGATTCTGAGTTGGTACTTGGAGTTGTGGGCTAGACTTATGGAGATGGTCATAGTCCAGGGTGAAGCTCAACAGAAGCTCTCAGGCATTGAGAGTACTGGAGGCCTAGGTTGGCATTGGGATCCAAGTGGGGCTTTCTATCAGATACCAGAGATGTGGGTTGGCTACGACATCAATGAAATAGTTGACCTAGCGACTGAGTGCATACATTCCTTAGGGGAGTTCCAATCTGCACTAGTAGCCAAGCAATTTGTGAGTAGACTTCATGGGTTGCCTTAGCATGTTGGTAGTGCATAGGGTCGTTGGTTGATTAGCACAATCTGGTAGGAGATTGTAGGAGGAGGTGACATCGATAGGCGATCAGACAAGGCATTGTATGGAGACGATGCTCTTTCATTGTTGTGTTATGCACAGGACGTACTAAGGATTGGCACAATAGTGTTATTTCCATTAGCATGTGCAGAGGTAGGCCACTCTAGTCTACCAAAACAAATGAGGGGGTGTAGCTCACATAATGGTAGGTTCACTAGTAAAGGGGTGAATGCATTAGCACATGTGGGATACCAGATAGTATTGGTTGGTATAACAGTAGGTGATGGTGACCAGCAGTGCACAGGGTTGTGCCACAGAGTTCAATGTTATGCAAAGTGTGTGAGTACATGTTTGTGTACAACCGAGTATGGTGATGCATAGCAGTTTGTTGGAGCAACTCCCCCGGAGAGATCTCCTGATGTGGACAATAGGTGTAGCATTGGATTGGGCTTACCCGCGATCGATGAGGGCACTGGCGATCATCTCTCCACATATCCGAACTCACACGCTTATTCCTCCCTCATATTGTTCACAACCTTTGAGGAACTGGTTGTTGTTCCTTGACACTCTCAACATGAGCAACAGGGTGCGGCGGGCTCACTTGAGACAGTTGCATGGTATTCAATGCACCAGGAGAGAGACCTATGAGCAGAGACAAATGGTCAAGGCACGAGTTGGCAGATGTAGGCATGGGGATGTGCCGATCTTTTGCAGGGGTAACACATGCTCCACCTTTGAGCCCACACATAGGGAGATGCCTTAACACCTTTTGGGCGAGATATTCTGAGGTGCCTCAAGAGAATAAATAACAGGAGGTGGACCCTCCTTATAGATGAATGTTTAGACTCCAGGTAGTATTGGGGAGCGCCTTTAGGAGACAGGATAACAGAGCTCGTTGTGGGGTATGTCAAGCACAAGGTAGTTTTTCATACACCGAGATTGATTCATGGGGTATGGGATCTTTATACTGAGTGCATGCAAGGACCAGAGACACAACACAGGTGGGTTCTAGTCGTCGTCAAGACTATACCACATCGATTTGATCATGGGATTCAAGGATTCAGTTGGCTGATAGGACACTCTATTCTGTGATGAGCAAGATCATGGGAGAGGGAAATCTAGTTCACACTGGATGTGATGCATGGGAGATCACTGAGACCTCCATTGTATGGTAAGGCAGATTTATCCTGATGTTGCTCAGGACCATGATTGACAATGGACGGGTAAACATTGACATCATGGAGATGCCTGTGAACGTTGAGCTTAGCCTTCACAGATATTCTGCCATCCAATTCCAAGAGGGGAGGATACAGTCTGACCACGATGTGTAGTGAGTCATAGTCAGAGTGGCGTAGTGTCAACATGGTGGCACCCTTTTGAGACTAGCATGGGATTCGAGTATAACAGGATTTCAATGTTCAGCTACCCTCGGGTGAGTTGGTTTCTACATGGGGAGATCATTCAAATCTTCTATTGGATTTTAGTGATTCGTTGTTGACGTGGGGAGTGTCACCGGTATGGCAAGATGTTCAACAACGAGGATTAGTTCAGTGGCACAATTGGGACCCTGACATTAGCTAGGCCAACTTTTGGAGCAGCAGCATATTGCTTGAGGACAAGCAATTTTTGGCAGGGAGGACTGTAATGTTCCAAAATTTTGTGAGTGCAAAATCCACTTAGAAGTTTTGCCATTTTTTGTTGATATTAAATTAAGAAGGTAGAAAATATTATTTTGTGGAGAAAAGTGGAAATTATTATTTTAATGGAGAATGGCGACAAATAATTTTTTATTGGAGAAGGGAGGAAAATTATTATTTTATTGGTAAATGGCGGCAAATTAATATTTTATTGAGAAAGGAGGTAAATCATTATTTTATTCAAAATGGCAGCAAAAGTCTCCTAGTGGAAATTGGGCCCCACAAATAAAATAATAGGAAAAATGAGGATCTAGAGGCTAGAGGGAGGCTCCATGTAGAATTATAAAAGGAGGAGGAACTCAATGACAAGGCTATGCTATCTATCTCATTGACAAATTGAAAGGAGCTCAAGCAAGTTCAGGAGTTTCAAGCGAGACTTACACTGATTTCGGTGGACTTTGAGTGCCACACTAGTTAGCTTAGAGGGAAGATTATTTCAGATCTTCCATTGGTGCTCAATTGGTTTGGTTGTTCGATGCAATATTGAAGATCTAATCACAAGTTGTTGCAGGAATTGTTGATATCATAGTTTTGTATTTACCAGTCTATGTTTCCTACATCAAGGGGCCAAGTATAATTATTTTGCTAGCAGAACCAAGCACCGAAGACGAAATGTGGCTAAGTTTTTCACAGAAATGGGGAGTTCAAACCAGGAATAGAGGTTGTACATTCTGGGTTTAGTAAAGGTCGAGACCATGCCAATAGAGGACAATTTCTGAGTTATAATTAGAGCACAAGTTTTTCCTGGATGAGATGCTGCAATTTTGGGGTGAGATTTACCAAGGAAGAGGGCTTGAATCCTTTGTTTCTCCTACTGGTTACGTCACATAATTCCTGGGCCGAGTATACAATAGAATTGGGACGAAGATGCTAGGGAGGTAAGTTGAGTTTCTTGCTGCGATTTGAGGAGTCAGAGCCAAAGTCCACTTGCTGGTACGAGCTACCTAAATTCAAGAATTGTTGGTTGTGCATGTTGTTTAGGAGCAGCAACTTTTGCACTGGGGTGTTGGTTGCCTACAAGGGCAACAAAATCCCTCTTCTGGACTGTCCACAATTGTTTCACAGTGTTGGTTCTATGCGTTGTTGCCGGTGGATGTTGGAGTAATCAAATAATCAAAGGGACACGTTGTATATCTTAGCCATAGCCCATTGGTTAGACATGTGGTCATACTTTGAAATTTGGGCTATTACTCCACCACTGGGCAATGTATTGCTTTATTCAGGGTGTTGATACATCACTTCCAGAGGACTGATATATGCATATATGTACGTACTTCTGTTGGCTGCCACTAATCCCAGGTTCTACCTCTCTGATCTGCTTACTGTGTACTCAAGCTTCATATAAGAAAAACTCTTCCAATGAGTAGTATTGTAATATATCAGCAGTTTGTGATCTCTGGATTTGACATATGAAATATAAATTTGCTCTTGGAAGTTCATTGTTATTGTTTTTTAAACATTGAATGTATTGCCCAAAAAAACAAATTTATAAAAGTCTCCTACAGTAGAAAGTCAACAAACTGGTTTGAATAAATGCACCACTAAAAAACCCAACTTGAAAACTCAGAAATTTCCAAGAAATTGGTTGTATTCCATATTGGTACATTACATTCCACAACCCTTCTTTGGGTTCAATTGACCATTGGTTCTCTGGGATTTGGCACCCACACATCTTCAAACCAGGGTAGGGCATGGAAATGTACCCTCAGAGGTTGATCCAGTTAAAAGAAAAGGGAAGAGCATATGATGGGCACAAGAAAAACAAAAGAAAAATCAAAATGCAAAACATGGCTAAAACTTGCAAATTAACACGTGGACAAAAGCCAAGCATGAGCTCTACCTCACTCATATGGTCATCACCTAGTTCCTGGGCCAATGTTTCCCTATCTCATAGAAGAGAAGGAACACTTGGATGTCCCAATCGTTGATGGGTGATGAATTGCCCCATCATTAAGGGGGTAATAACTGCTATACATCATAAAAAGCAAGCTCTCATTCCTTGAGCTACGAGGAGTAATACAAAGAAGAATAAAAAAAAAAAGTAAAAGGCATTTAGAGGGGTAGAAAAAACAAAGGCCGAGGTAACTCATGCATCCACAATTGCTCCCTCATCACATCTATAAATCTAGGATGAGGTATTGTAATGTTCCTTCTTAGAATAATTTCCCTAAAGTTAGTTTCACAATTTTGCAATTTTTGACTATTATGGGGGCCCACGAAATTTTGGGGATGAGGCCTAGGAGATGGGGGCCAAAATAATTTTGTTAGTGGAATGTGGGGGCCACACCCACATGTAATACGCACCCCTTGAAGAGGGAAGTCAAAGTTGCCAAGGAAAGAGGTTAAAATGGTGGATGGAGGGACCCACATGGAAAGGCAAGTCAAAATTATAAATAGAAGGGGCATAACAGCTATTGGGATCTTTTGTCAACGTAACTATTTTTTGGTTGTTCAAGTTGTTTAGCTGGGTCACAAATGCTTCTTAGCACAGATCTTTCCAAGGGGAGAGCTCACCTTTCTTTCAGTGGAGCTTGAGTGCCACCCTAGGGAGGTAAATTCGTTGTTGCATTAGAGGGATATTTGTGGAGATTCTGAGAGCATGTTTGGGCCATATCTCTCAGCTAATTGGTGCTCTATTAGGACGTAGTGGACAATCATGTGCCACTCATTTTAGCTATTTTCCAAGGGGTGTTTGTCAGGATAAATTAAGTGTAGTTGCTCCAAGGGAAGGCTAAGCCTTGTGAGGAGTTTTGGGGCCAAAGATTGCTGCTTGGGGGTAGATCGAATTTCTCTTCTCCAAGGCCTATGCAAGAGACTAATTTTGGGCAGATGTGGGGAGTTGAGGAAGGGATTTGTGGAGTTGAGTTGTGTAGGGGATTTGAGGAAGTCATTCGAGGTAGTGAAACTTAGCATTTTGGAGTGATTGGAGGGTTGCTCAGTGATTTTCCAGGAAGGTCGTATTTTCCAGCCAGTTGAGGAGGAAGTGGTATTTGGGGATCAATTTCGAGGGTCAGAACTAGACCAAACCCCTTCTGGGTTTTGGTGGGCTTGTTTAGAAGAGCTCGGGGCTATTTTTGCATAATTTTTTGAGCACCAAAAGAAGGTCTTTTAGCAGTTTCTCCAAGGCAATGCAAGGCATATTTAGGGCAACTTATTTTCACATCTGGGCATTGTATTTTCCAACTTGGGGCTTGTTTATCTTCCCATTGTGGCAAGCCCAAGTGCATCCTTTCATACCTAGGTGGCTCAGTTGGATGGTGTTTTTGGAGATTTTCTGGGTGTCTACTTATATTTCTGAATTTTGTGTTCATGTCAGTTTTTCTTTGTTTATCATTGTATTTCCTAATTAGGAATATTACAGTGGTATTAAAGCTCATAATCTTGGCTCATCCTATGGAAGTAGCTTTAGTCTATGACACCAAAAGATAATCTGAACGTCACTTACAGGAGGCACAGGTATAGAAGCAGAGAAAGGCAGCTACAAATTACTCCTGATCCAGTAACCATTGAGTTAGAGATTGAGAGGCCAGACATGGGGGATAATGGGGGAGACAAGATGAGTAAAGAAAAGGAGTTTGTCCATCATCTTTTGAAGGCCATCAACGATTTGTCTAAGGGCATTGATGAGATGAGGCAACAAAACTATAGCAACAAGGTCAAGGGGATTCAGGGAGAATCATCTAGTTCAAGGCTTGGGTACTTCGCACCACCATGCAACAAATACACCCAATATACCCATATGTTTCTAGTACACCACCCAGGTCAACCATGCCCACATTTCTAACATCCAGTGCTGGGAGGCCACAAGTGATCTAGGTGGATGTTGGTGGCCACCCGCCGATCCCACTTGGACCCCCACCACTGTCTCTTTCGGTTTTTCAGCTTCCTTATTTGTAGCACAATTTACTATTTTTGGCAGTTTTTCGGGTCCTGAACTTCCCGAGCCGTTTTGAGGCCGTAAACGACATTCTTTTGGAAAAAAAAATACCTCTAGCGATTTTTTTGGAAATCACATCAACGACTGTAGTCCTTAGAGAGATCTTTCCAATGAGGTATCATACGCGTCAACAGAGATAATATGACCAAGTTACGACCCCGAGAAGTTGGTTGTCCAACTAACCCCAACGGGGCCCATAAACTCTTGGTGTTACATATCCTCGGGTTAGGGTTTTGGTTGTTTAGGGTTTTCTCTTATTGTTCAATAAAAAGGCCCTTGAGCCTCATTTTAACTCAGTTCAGAGGCATATAGTCACCACATCTCTTCTCAGAGATAAGCTACCATCGCCCGAGCTAGTCTTATTTCCATTCTATTTGTAAGCATTTTCAATATTTGATATTAATGAAATGAAGTGTCATTTCTGTTGCATCTCTGTATTTATGGTTATATCTATAATTTGTTGTGTTCCTATTTAGATCCAGATCAGTGGTACTGGTATCAGAGCGGTCTGTTTTTTCTCTGTTTTTTTTTTGCATGTCCCCAACAAGGTCGAGATATAAGGAGTTAGGGCTTGAACTGGTCAAACCTTTGCAAGACCAATCTCGCAACTCCCAACGACCTCCCATGACGGATGAAAAGAAAGACAAGGGAGCAAGAGATCCTATCAAAATCTTGCTCGAAGAAGCCCTCGAGCAACAAAGGAACGCGATGATGGACAACTTTGCCTAGATCCTTCAGTGGCTACCCAGGGGCGACGCATCTACTTCCAACAGCTACTCTAGAAGCGCCACACCCTTCAAGGTACAAGTTAACTTTGACATTCCCATATTTGAGGGTCAGATAGATGCGGATGCCGTAGATAAATGGTTAATTCTACTAGAAGGATATTTTTCTGTTCATGATTTTTCCAGCGGGGAAAAGATTACTTTTGCTCTTCTCAAAGCCGCCCCCTACATCAAGGACTAGTGGGAAAACCACTGCAAGTAGAAGGATGAAAGTATGACCTCACTGTTTTCAGCCACACCCACTTACAATTCATTACAGGATGCCATCAAGGAGCAGTACTACCCTGTCAGAAGCTATGAGGATAAATACATAAAGTGGACCACAATGCGGCAAGGAAGGGAACAAGACGTGCCAAAGTTTACCAATATTTTTCATACCCTTCGCACAAAGTTGGGTATCAAGGATTCTAAGTAGCATTTGGTACTCAAATACCGCAGCTACCTACATAGGTACATCCAAGACGAGATGGAGTTCTTGGACATCTCCTCGCTTGGCATGGCTTACTGATACGCTGTCAAAATCGAGAAGAAGTTTAAACAAAAGAAGCGAGACTTTGGATCTGCGAAACCACCGAACAAAGGACAAAGCCAAGGCAGGGTGACCCAAGACAACCCGCCGAAACCACAAGCAAAGGACAACAATGCGAAGCCGAAGGACACAGGAAAGTGGTGTGAGATCCATAAGAGCCCCACTCACAACACAAGTGAGTGTCGGGCCAAACAATCACTGGTCATCGAGTTGAAGGCTTCAGAATCAAATGCATGTTCCAACCTTGAGTCAAAACCGGACAAGAGGAATGACAAAGGGAAGTAGATTATTGATGTGGAGCCCAGCACCACTGTTGCCACTACCAAGATCCAAAAGAATGAGCCCGAAGATCTAGAGGAGGGGGAGCGTCTTTTCCATTCACAAATGTGGGTGAAGGGTTCACCGCTGCAATTCATTATCGACAGTGGCAACCAAAAGAATCTCATTTCAGCAGAGGTCATGAAGTGGCTGGGCCTACTGACCATACCACACCCGTAGCCGTATAGCATCGGGTGGATTCACCAAGGACGAGATCTCTGAGTCAGCCAGCAGTGCCGCCTTCCCTACAACATCAAACCCTTCACAGATGAGGTATTGTGTGATGTTGCTCCTCTCGACATTTGTGATGTATTATTAGGACAACCATACTTGTGGAAGCGACATGTTGTATATGAATTTAGACCTCGCTCTGTGATTATTTCTTTAGGTAATACGTTATACAAGATATTGGAGGTAGCCCCACCTACCACCACCTCTTTGATCTCTATTAAGAAATGCAGTAAGATCATCTCCCAGACTAGGAATTTATTTTCTTTTTGGTTCACTCTCAAAGTAAGGGGAAGATCCTACCCAAATCCATGGCCCCGGGGAAGGGTTCCTCCACGCAGTAGAAGCAGGTGGATACAGTCATGAAAGAATACAGGGACATCTTCTCCTCACCCACAAGAGTATCGTTGCACTGTTAGGTCAAGCATTCGTTCGATCTGACTCCCAGAGCACCTCTACCCAAAAGGCCGATATATCGTCGCTCTATTGTGGAAAATGCCAAGTACAAGCAGTGACATGATCAACATCGAGTGCCACACAAGTTTCAGGTGGCGAAAAAGTCTGGTTGCATTTGCAGAAAGAATGCCTTACATGAGCCCATCGGAAGCTCAGACCACTCCAATATGGTCCTTACACCATTACCAAGGTTGTGGGAAACAATGCTTTGGCGCACAGCATTCCCCCATTCATGGGCTTGCACCAAGTGTTCAATGTGGACTGTCCTCTACCATGTTTCCCACCATTATTGGACACATCAGAGATTGCAAAACATCTTACCAAGGACCAAGTTCAACAGAAATTTCCCCATCTCATGCAGGCACTCAAGGCAATGGGGATCATTGCTTCCTAAGGGGTGAGGAATGGTTCAGGTGGATGTTGGTGGCCACCCGCCTATCCCACTTGGACCCCCACCACTATCTCTTTCAGTTTTTCAGTTTCCTTATTTGTAGCACAATTTACTATTTTTGGCAGTTTTTCGGGTCCTGAACTTCCCGAGTCGTTTTGAGGCCCTAAACGCCTCTTTTTTGGTAAAATGCATTCAAGAACTTCTATGGAAATCGTGTCAACAACTGTAGTCCTCAGAGAAATCTTTCCAACGAGGTATCATACGTGTCAAACAGAGATAAAATGACCAAGTTACGACCCCGAGAAGTTAGTTGCGCAACTAACCCCAACGAGGCCCATAAACTCTTGGTGTTACATCTCCTCAGGTTAGGGTTTTGGTTGTTTAGGATTTTCTCTTTTTGTTCAATAATAAAAAGGTCCTTGATCCTCATTGTAACTCAGTTCAGAGGCATGTAGCCACCGCATCTCTTCTTAGAGATAAGCTACCATCGCCCGAGTTAGTCTTATTTCCATTTTGTTTGTAAGCATATTTCAATATTTGATATTAATGAAATGAAGTGTTATTTCTGTTGCATCTTTGTATTTATGGTTATATCTGTAATTTGTTGTGTTCCTCTTTAGATCCGAATTAGAAAGGGTAGGAGGAGATGCCCATGGGAGATTAAGTATCAGTCCTATGGGCCCGATTTCAGAGAAGCCATCACCTTCAAGGACTTTTGCCCGCTGAAGGGCAACAATAGGAGAAAGGGGCATAGTAGAGAAGGTTACACACATGGCACCGATTACAATGCAATATGGGGAGATTATTCCTCTCGACTTTTGATGGCTCACCTAAGAGCTCAGCTAGGGCATGAGTTGAGAAGTTAGATGTCTACTTCCATCTTAACTAGATGATAGAGGTGGAGGCAATTAAAATTGCTACATTGCAATTAGAGGGGAAGCCCATGATTGGTGGTTCCATGGGTTGACCACAATGGGGCGCACAGGAGTTACGAGTTATGAGGATTTCACTCGGAGGGTATTGGAGCATCTCGAGAGGAGAGACTCGAAGGAACACTTTGGAGAGCTGACACGACTCAAGTAGGCTGGGATTGTTGAGGCCTATATCTCGGAGTTTCTAAGATTGTCAATGATGGTGCCTGATTTATCAGAGGGTTAAAGGGTCTTCATATTCTTGGAGGGGCTAGTAGAGTCATTAAGGGGTTTGGTGAGGTCCAACAGGTCAACCAATTTACAAGACGCAGTCAATAGAGCCCAGGACTTGCAGGATGCTCTACCTAGAACCAAAACACAAATACCACCTAGACTGGCGTTCCAGTAGAGGAGGAGAGACACTAAGGCCCCACCACCGAGAGCTAACCAGGGGTATGGACAGTCGAATGAGGAGACGAGGAGAGACCTCTAGAGGAGGAACCTATGCTTCACATGTCAGGAGCCTTGGGCACCAGGCCATAGATGCATAGCGGGCAAGGCCCATCACATTGAGGTTTTCTACAGTGACTAGGAGGATGACGTAGAATTGGAGATAGGCAGGGGCGACAACAAGACACATGTTGAGAGAGGACCACCTCCACCACCACCATCAAGGGGAGAACCTTTGACACCGGTAGGAGGGGTCCTTACATTCTTACATGGGGTTCCCAAATTTTTGGCTTTGAGGATTAGAGGCACCGTGCAGGGGCAGCGTGTCTCAATTTTGATAGACAGTGGGGCCACCCACAATTTCATCGATGCACAGATGGTTCAGAGGCTAAGTTGCAGGAAACACAGGTACAGAGGGTGTTTCTGCTCGGAAACGAAACGGAAACGCGTTTCGGCGTACTGTACGGCCTGGAAACGCGTTTCCGGCCGTACA
>APFE030057693.1:185905-199971 GCA_000404065.3 Pinus taeda
ATTTGGGGAGGTCGCGTTTCGTTTCGCTTCCCCGTTTCGTTTCGCTTCCGCGTTTCCCCGTTTCGTGCAACTTAGTTCAGAGGTGGGGTATCACTACCGAGCAATTTGAGGGGTTCTTAGTCCTTGTGTCAAGGGATAGGACCATGCAGTGTACCTGATATGTCCCCACTTTGACAGTGACCATGGGGAACTATTTAGTGACAAATCATTTCTTCATGGTGGATGTACTAGACACCAATGTGGTGATGGGTGTCCAATGGCTCTATTCTCTGGGATGGGTCACTACGAACTGGAGGAAGTTGGAGATAGAGTTTATGGGGCCGGATGGCAAGCTTGTTGTTCTCTGGGGCATGCATTCATACCCCCGACATTTCGTTTCAGCGCACAAGATGGAGGCTGACTTGAGACATGGGGACATTGCATGGGCAATGGAGTTGAGAATTTATGAGCCTGGGAGTCAGTCCAAGCTACCACACCCCAACATTCAAGCCATCCTAGATAGGTACCCGGTAGTGTTTAGGGACATTTCACCAGGGCATCTACCTGACCGAGGGTTTGAGCACACGATTGAGCTATAGCCGAGGATACAGGCAGTTATTACCACTCCATATAGACATCCCAAGGCCTACAGGGATGAGATCGAGTGAGCCATTCATGAGCTACTAGCACTTGGGCACATTAGGCCTAGCCTAACCCCTTCACTTCATCAGTTGTTCTGGTGAAGAAGAAGGATGGGACGTTACGCATGTGCATATACTACCAGGCACTCAAATAGAAGACCCTGAAGAATCGCTACCCCATTCCACACATTGATGAGCTGATGGATGAGCTTAGAGGAGGCAAGTACTTCTCTAAGATAGACTTCCATTTGGGGTACCACCAGATAAGAGTGAAGAATCAGGACATCCCCAAGATGGCATTCACATGCCACTATGGGTCTTTTGAGTTCTTGGTTGTCTTTTGGGCTGACCAACGCACCTGCCACTTTCTAGTCCTGCATGAACCATGTGTTCCGTGGGCAGTTGCAGAAATTTGTATTGGTATTCTTTGATGACATTCTGATCTACAGCAAGACCTGGGAGGAGCATCTATAACACTTAGAGGTGGTGTTTTGCATTTTAGAGGGGAGCATTCCCACGCCAAGTTGTCCAAGCGTGAGTTTGGGTTGACAAAGATGCTCTATTTGGGACATATTATTGGAGAAGATCGTGTGAGGGTGCATGTGAAGAAGATCAGGGCCATCAGGGATTGGCCGGTACCCAAGAATGTGACTGAGTTGAGGGGCTTTGTGGGCATATGAACCTACTACAGGAAGTTCGTGAAGGGCTTCTCATAGTTGGCAGCTCCCCTCACTGATTTGACCAAGCAGTGGGCCTTCGCATGGACAGATAGGGCACAACATTTGAGCACCTCAAGGAGGTGATGAGCAGCTGTCCAGTATTAGCACTCCCTGATTTCACTCAACCATTGACCTTAGAGTGTGATGCATCCGGTGAAGGCGTTGGCGCAATTTTGTCACAGGATGGCCACCCCATTGTGTTTGAGACTCAGAAACTCCTTCCGCATGAGAGGTCATATTCCATTTACGACAAGGAGATGTTGGCCATTATGCATGCATTGGCCAAATTCCGGCAGTACTTATTGGGCAACAGGTTAGAGTGAAAACTGACCACAACAATCTTCGCCATTTTCTGGGGCAGAAGGGCCTCAATGACAGGCAGCAAAAGTGGGTTAGCAAAGTTTAGGCCTACAATTTTTATATCGAGTATGTCATGGGAAAACACAATGTAGTAGTGGATGCATTACCCAGGAGGCCCACGACACTTTCACTCATGAGCGTTGCAATGATTGGAAGGCACAGTTGTTGGTAGAGAACTCCAAAGATCGACGAACATGCAAGATCGTGGAGGGCACCCATATTGATGAGCGCTACAGGATGATGGCTGGCGCCATCTACTACAAGGGATGCATATTTTTGGTGTCTGATTCACAGTAGAGGGAGAAGATTCTCCACGCAGCCTATGACTTCCCGTTGTCAGGACACCAGGGGTTCCTGAAAACGTGTAGGACGATCAGAGAATGCTTCACGTGGAAGGGCCTCAAGGGAGATGTGTTGAGGCATGTGCAGGAGTGTGAGGCTTGTTAGAGGAACAAGGGAGAATTGACCCATCCGGCTGGGTTGTTGTAGCCACTTCCCATTCCTAAGGGGAAATGGAAGAGCATCTCTATGGATTTTATCACAAGGCTTTCCATGATACAAGGCAAAAACTGTATATACATGTTGATTTTTTGGTAGCATCAAATGTGCTCTAGCCATGAAATTTGGTGGAGAGAATAAGGCACATGAGATCTCCAAGACCCATAAATCGTTTGGAGAAATTCCACCCAAATGAAGAGATATTAAAATAATTAATATTTTTAATGGGGTTCCTAAGTCTAAACTTAGGAAAATTAAAATATTAATGTGCATTAATATAAAATGGGTGAGAAAGTTCTAAATAACGAGGATCAAGCTAGATTTAATCTTAGCCGTTGATTAGGGACTTAATCTCAACCGTTGAATCGTCAACAGGAAAAGTGTAAGAGGCGGCTTGAGGGTCAGTTGGAGACAAACTGAGTTGATCAGTGAATTCGACTTTTTGGGGCAAGGTTTGCTGAAAAATCGAGTTAGTGATTAGTTGTAGTGAGGGGCAATTTAGCAGGGGGCCAAGAATACATATCAGAGAGGCGGAGAAAGTGCCAAAGAGACAATGCAGAGCCTAGAAAGGCTAACACAGAGGTAGCAAAGGCTGACACAAAGACAGCAAGGGTTGACACAGAGGCAACAAGTGTTGACACAGAGGCTGAAGAGGCCAACCCAGTGGACGCAAAGGGCCAAGAGGCTAACGCAAAAGCCGCAAAGGCGAACGCAGGCAGCGCAGAGAGATGCAGAGCTGACGCAGAGGCTGAAGAGGCCAGCGCAGAGGACGCAGAAGGCCAAGAGGCTGACGCAAAAGTCGCAGAGGCTGATGCGGGCAACACAGAGAACTGAAGAGGTTGCGCTGAGGTGATTTTGTGGACCAGAATGGGAGCTAATCAGTGGACGCAGAGCCATAGAAGGGTGACGCATTCCCTAGAGGGTGATGCAATTCGAGAAGACAACTTGGAGCAAATTTCGCTGTCTAGCTAAGGAACAGTCGAAGTTACTGTGGGGCCAATCATCCGGTCGCTGATTAGCCAGAATATCTCTCTTCGGAGAAAGGTACTTTTGCTAAGGATAATCTCTGAAGGGTGAGCCATTTCCGATACCCTAGTTGTATTCAAAAATCTACATAATAATAAAACCCTCATATCTGATGCTCTGGTTTTCTTGCATTAGGTTTTTCCACGCACGATTGTCCAAAAATAATGATGTCCCTTGTGCTGTCTCAATTTATTTCAGTTGTTAATTTGTATATTTGTGAAGGTTGCTATTGTGTTTATTTCGATGTTTATATGATTAAATAGCTTGTTAATGTAAAGAACAAGTAGGAGATAATAAACCAAAAATAGCAATAGGGATTTCTGATGTGTTAAATTCAAAAATTTTCACATGGTATCAGAGAGATTGCAGATCATAGACGACTGAAGACACATGCCGAGAAATCTGAGAATTTGCAGCAGAGAAGCAATTGTCCCAAGGGACATCGTTGTTCCAGAGCTGAAGAGGCAAGAGGAGTGATGCAGTGCAAAGAGGGTGACGCAGAGATTGCATCAGCATTCTGAGCCAGGAGGGGAAGACGCAGTAGCTGGGAGGAGCCCACGCAGTAGTTGTGTCAGCATTCCAGGCCAGCGCAAAGGCAAAAGGGGGGCAAATCAGGCCTACACAGTGCTTGGTCAACTTTCTCAGCCAGGAATGATCGACACTGAGGCCAGGAGGAGCTGATCTAGCTTTCACTGTGATTACGTAGAGCCAGAAGGGCTCAGATTCTTCAGTTGTCGTGGCTAAGGGAGATGTGCAGATTGTGATTTGAGGAGTTGGTGGGACGTTGTTTTTGTATGTGCAGAACAATGTCTGAGGAGACAGAACCAAGGTAGAGGGAAGCACTACCTTAACAGATTTCTAGCCAAGAAATCCAAATCTAAGTTGCAGCAGCAAAGGGGGATTGGAGAGTAGTGATTCGACAGTTGGCCGATTTCCAGGAGGGAAGTCGAGACTTAGAGGGAGTCTAGAAGAGGAGCAGAGATGGCAGTGAACACATTGAGGGATTAGGAGAGATTGGACAAGGCTTTCGATTTTGCCATCTAGAAGGCCAGGATCCTGGAAATCCTAGATAAACATCGCATCAAGGACTATGCCTTGAAAACTGTAATTGTCCCAGTTGACCCGAATGCAAATGAGAAGTATGAGGAAGCCATGGCGAAGGTGAAATGCATGATCTTATACGAGGTCAAGGATCATGTCATACCACATATTGCTAAGAATAACACAACAAATGAGATGTGGCAGACACCGACCATCTTATACCAGGAAGCTTCCGTGCAATAGAAGATGTTATTGGAGAAACAACTAAGGTCATATCAGATGCAGAAAGGAGAGGAGGTAGATCAATTCCTCATCAGGTTGCAAGGAATTCACGACCAGTTTACTTCCGTGGGGTCTACACCGGATCCAAATTTTATGGTCAAGACTGCTCTGAATGTAGTCTCTAAGGATTGGGAGACGTTTGTCCAAAGCATTTTGGGCATAGCGACTCTCCCTAGTTGGGAGGAGATGTGGGCAGTGCTACGATAAGAGGAGATCAGGAGGTTGACCAAGGCAGGGAGTAGCGGTAAGGGAGTTTGAGTCAAGAAAGAGGAGGAAGAGGATGCGGCTCTAGCATCTACGAGACAGCAAAGGAAGAGGAAGAAGAAGGACATCTCCAAGGTTAAGTGCTTCAATTGTGGGGAGTTGGGACATTATGCATCTCAGTGTCCTAGGAAGAAAGGCAAGGGAGAAGCTTCCGACTCAAAGGCAGCTCTAACAAAGGTGGAGAAGGATGTCGAGACTGATGACGATTGTGCCATGAGTGCTCATGTACCTCTAGAGAAGAGGTGGGGTGACATCGAGTTGTAGTCAGGAGGACTACATGCAAGGGGCAAGATCCTTGAGGGGCCCAAACTCTTGGATCACATGCGGCTACGGGAGCCCTTAACGACAGTAGCATGATGACAGGTGTCTGGTGGAAAAAGGTGTAATGGAGCGGCAAGGCAGTTCTAGGAAGCAAAGTCTGTAGCAGTGCAGTGGACGTTGCAGTAATGCGAGAGGCACAAAAGAGGTTGCAACAGTGCGAGAGGCACAGAAAAGGTTGCAGCAACGCAGTGGCAGCAGAGGGAGTACAAGATAGCAACAAAGGTAGCTTCAGAATCACGAGGCTTACAAACTTACCAGGATGTGAATATTTGGAGGAAGTCAGTTACTTACTTTTCGGTAACTGAGTTGCAGTGGAGCAGTTAGTAGTGGCAGTGCTATAGGCAGCATGTTGAGAGGGAGCTGCAGTACAGATGTAGCAGTGGCAGTGGCAGTGTCATGGGCAACAGTACAAGAAGCAACAGTGCAATGGATGTGGGGTAGCAGGCCAAGCATCAACACAGAGGATCGATGCGGAAGATCAGTATGATGTTTCTATGGTGAAGCATTGCTATAGCACATTCCTCGCTTAGAGGGAGTGTTGATTTTTGGTAGTATTAGATGTGATCTAGCTATGAAATTTGGTGGAGAGGCTAAGGCACATGAGATCTCCAAGACCCAAAAATCGTTTGGAGAAATTCCACCTAGATGAAGAGATATTAAAATAAGTAATATTTTTAATCGGGTTCCTAAGTCTAAAGTTAGGAAAATTAAAATATTAATGTGTATTAATATAAAATGGGTGAGAAAGTTCTAAATAACGAGGATCAAGCCAAATCTAATCTTAGTCGTTGATTAGGGACTTCATCTTGGTCGTTGAATCGTTAACAAGAAAAGTATAAGAGGAGGCTTGAGGGTCAATTGGAGACACACCAAGTTGATCGGTCAATTCGATTTTCTGGGCCAAGGTTCGCTAACAAATCGAGTTAGTGATCTGTTGCAACAAGAGGCAGTTCAGCAGGAGGTCGAGAGTACATATCAGAGAGGCAAAGAAAGTGCCAAAGAGACAGTGCAGAGCCTAGGAAGGTTGACGCAGAGGCTGAAGAGGCCAACGTAGAGGACGCAGAGGGCCAAGAGGCCGACGCAGAAGCCGCAGAGGTTGACACAGGCAGCGCAGAGAGCTGCAAAGCTGACGCAAAGGCTGAAGAGGCCAGTGCAGAGGATGCAGAGGGCCAAGAGGTTGACGCAGGCAGCATAGAAAACTGCAAAGTTGACGCTGGGCTAAAGAGGCTACGCTGAGGTGATTTCATGGGCCAAACTGCAAGCTGATAAGCTGACGCAAAGCTGTAGGATGGCGATGCAGTTCCAAAAGATAGCTTGGAGTACCTTTCATTGTCCAACTAAGGAACAATGAAAGTTACTATGGGCCCAATCATCTGGTTGCTGATTAGCCGGAATATCTGTCTCCAGAGAAAGGTACTTCTGCCAAGGATAATCTCTAAAGGGTGAGCCATTTCTGGCACCCTAGTTGTATTCAGAAATCTGCATAATAATAAAACTTTCATATCTGTTGCACCGGTTTTCCCGCATGGGGTTTTTCTGGGGACGATTGTCCAAAAATAACGATGTCCCTTGTGTTGTCTCAGTTTATTTCAGTTGTTGATCTGTATATTTGTGAACGTTGCTATTATGTTTATTTCGATGTTTATATGATTAAATAACTTTTTAATGTAAAGAACAAGTAGGAGATAATAAACCAGAAATAGCAATAGGGATTTTTGATGTGTTAAATTCAGAAATTTTCACAATATGTGGTGGTGGATTAGTTGACCAAGTATGCATACTTCTTTGCCATTCCAACCTAGTATTCTGCTTCGCAAGTAGCAGAGATTTTTTTGAGACAAGTCTTTCGTTTGCATGGTCTTCCCAAGACCGTAGTCAGTGACAGGGACAACCGCTTCATGGGAGCATTCTAGTAGGAGCTTTTCCGATTAGTGGGCACAAAGCTCACCCCCAATACCAGTTACCACCCATAGATGGACGGTCAAACCGAGAGAGTCAACAAACTCCTGGAGGGATATGTAGGAAACTATGTGACCGGGCAACAACGAGCATGGATCCTGTGGTTGCATTTGGGAGAGTATTGCTACAACACCACCCATCACATGTTCATTGATATGTCACCTTACCATGCTTTGTATGGATATGATGCTTTGTATTTTTCGTTGTTTTTGGACATAGTTGGGCCCCAAAAGCCAAATATTGGATCCAAGAGAGCCAAGATATCCTTAAGGCTCTCAAGGACAACCTGCTAACAACCCAAAATCAACAGAAATTGTATGCAGACAGGAACAGGATCAAGAGGCATTTTGAGGAGGGGTACTTGGTCTTCCTAAGACTACAGCCATACAAAAAGTCCACGCTAAAGCAAAAGGGGGAAGAAAATCTACAACCCCGTTTTTATGGGCCATACAAGGTGATTAGGAGAGTTGGAGAGGTGGCTTATGAGTTGGATCTTCCATCCAGAAGCAAGATCCACAACGTTTTCCATGTCTCATGCCTTAAATAGGTGTTGGAATAGCAGGTGACAACAGTCATAGAGTTACCTCCGTTGGACAATGAGGGACATCTAGTTTTAGAACCGGAGGCCATTCTGGAGACTAGAGAAAGGAAGTTGAGGAGCAAAACTATCAAAGAATATCTGGTATGTTGAAGGAACTTACCAGATGAGGATGCCACTTGGGAGGGTGAGCACATACTTCAGCATCCAACATTGCAGTTGCTTGGAGACAAGCAACATTTGGGAAAGGAGGACTGTAACGTTCCTTCCTAGAATAATTTCCCTAAAGTTAATTTCACAATTTTTCATTTTTCGACTATTATGGGGGCCCACGAAATTTTGGGGATGGGACCTAGTAGATGGGGGCCGAAATAATTTTGTTAGTGGAATGTGGGGGCCACACCCACATGTAATACACACCCCTTGAAGAGGGAAATCGAACTTTCCAAGGAAAGAGGTTGAAATGGTGGATGGAGGGACCCACATGGGAAGGCAAGTCAAAACTATAAATAGAAGGAGCATAGCAGTTATTGGGGTCTTTTCTCAACTTAACTATTTTCTTGTTGCTCAAGTTGTTTAGCTAGGTCACTGGTGTTTCTTAGCACAGAGCTTTCCAAGGGGAGAGTTCACCCTTCTTTCAATGTACCTTGATTGCCACCCTAGGGAGGTAAATTCATTGTTGCATTGGAGGGAGATTTATGGATATTTGAGAGTATTTTTCAACCATATTTGTAAGCTAATTCGTGTTCCAGGAGGACGCAATGGAGGATCATGTGCTACTCATTTCAGCTATTTTCCAGGGGTGTTTGCTGGGAGATTAAGTGTAGTTGCTCCAAGAGAAGGCTAAGCCTTGTGAGCAGTTTGGGGCCACATATTGCTGCTTGGGGGTAGATCGAATTTCTCTTCTCTAGGGCCTACGCAGGAGACTAGGAAGGGATTTGAGGAAGATGGGTTGTGTAGGGGATTTGAGGAAGTCATCCGGGGGAGTGAAAATTAGCATTTTCGAGTGACTGGAGGGTTGCTATAGTGATTTTCCAGGAAGGCCATATTTTCTAGCTAGTTGAGAAGGACGTGGTATTTGGGAGTCAATTTCAGGGGTTAGAACTAGACCAAACACTTTTTGGGTTTTGGTGGGTTTGTTTAGAGGAGCCCGAGGCTAATTTTGCAAAAAAAAAATTGAGCACCAAAGGAGAGTCTTTCAACGGTTTCTTTCTAGCAGACAAAGTAGTTTCTCCAAGGCAACGCAGGACATATTTGGGGCAACTTATTTCCACATCTGTTCATTGTATTTTCCAACTTGGGGCTTGTCTAGCTTACCATTGTGGAAAGCCCAGTCACTCCTTTCATAGCCCATTATACTATTGCTCCATATGGTGTTTTTGGAGATTTTCTAGGTGTCTACTTGTATTTCTGAATTTTGTTCGTTCATGTCAATTTTTGCTTTGTTTATCACTGTATATCCTAAGTAGGAATTATAGGTACTCCATGATAGTAGGTCCCTTTAACCATGACACTTGGCTATAAAGTCTTTTCCCCTCCATTCCATCATAATTCACATGGCGCCTATCGGTTGAAGGGTGAGCCAAGGACATGTCACTTCCCCTTTGGGGTTGAGAACACCTAATAGGATCGTTTATTAACCACAACTACCTAGGGAGGTAACACCATTACATGACTAAGGCCCCAATTTTGGAAAAGAAGCCTTATAGGAAGTGTTAATTTTCTCATTTCTTTCAAGCTTGGTTCACCTAGATGCAATAATGTTTAATGTACCTATTGACCGTTGCGTGTCAACTACCCATAGCAGTGCAGCCCTTTTTCGCAAAAAGGGATAGCGCTTGATCAATATGTTCGTGACATCCAACTGTCATCATCAGCACGATCATGTTATGTTGTAAACCCAGTGTGCATGTGTAAATTGTAAATAATCTTAGCAGATCTGAGTCATGTATGTAAATTGCCTAGGTGGACCTAATTTTCTAGTGATAATCTATGTTCCGGAAGGTTTTTTGTCTCACCGATCCATGATCGGCAAAAGTTTTCCTTCAACGTAACCCCAAAGCCGGAATAAATTTTGTCATTAGAATCTTAGGGGAATCCTAGTGCATTGATCTACTAGATTATATTTGATCGCAGAACTGGGTGGTCTATGAGGGTCTATGTCAAATGGGTTTTCCCCCTTGAGATGTAAAATTGTAAAAGTCATGATGTAAAGTGTCTTGAGGGTTAGAAAATGTTTTAATCCACCTCAAAGTCCAGGTTCTAGGTCCTAGGTGATTTTTCCAAAGGGCTAAGGTTCGAGGATCCAAAAAACAATAAAATAAAATAAAATAAAATAAAATTTTAAAATTTAAAAATAATAAAAAATAAAAAATAAATAAATAAAAATTTTAAAAATAATAAAAAAATAAAAAATTTTTGAGTAAATAACATGCAATGGTCGTGGGAAATGAAGTCTCACCGAACCGGAAGTCTTTGGGTTTCAAATTTGGGCTACCCTTCCCCCGTTGAGGGGTACTTAATGGACATGTAAATCGGAGAGTCCCGCCCCAGCCTACAAAAAAAAAAAAAATCGATGGATGAGATTAAAAGAAATCTTGATCCTCATCGACGGTCGAGATTAGTTTCACATGGATCACTCGAACTAGCCGTTGAGAATTTTTTCTTTAAATAGGGTGTTAGGGATCATTTGAGATCATTGGATCTGTGCGTCTTGTGCTGAAGAAAGCTCTCTCGTAAACCTTTTCTTGTGCAATAAACAAAGTTTCTTTTTTTTTTAGACTTTAGTTTAGATTAGATTTTATTTAGGATCTTGGTTTTGTTTTTAGACTTAAAATTTTATAAAAAAAAATTAATTAATAAAAAAAAGAGAGAAAGATATATATATGTATATATATATAAAATCACGAAAAGTTGTTTTTCCTGAAATATTTTTTGCATCCATTTTAGTTTTAGCATATTTTGTCACGTTTCCAAATTTTTGGCATATTTCATTAAGGCTAATAGATTTTTGATGTGAGAATAATATTTATCATTTTTATGTGGTTAAACATGCTTAAATGTTCATTTGAAGATTAGCTATATGAAAGTGATAACTGGTTAGCATTTAATCTTTCGTATTTTAATTATTGGAATATCATTAAGCCATTGAGCATTTATCAATTATCTCGCATTTGGAAAAAGTTAACCTTTGTTTGAATTATTTGATGGTAAATGATTGTTAATGAGTTCATATTTCTACAAGCATTTGATAAATAATCATTCAGTCATTAACTCCATAAGGCACTGGTCTATTAACTTAATAAAATCAAATAAGTGCTTGTTTTCCCTCGTGTCTCCCAACCCAACTGGTCCACAATTGGTCATCCATTGTCCCATAGGGTCTACCCCCCTTCGCTGCGGGAGACAGGCTTAAACAGAGAGATCGGGGATCAGGGTGACAGCCCTCGGTTTGAGCGTTGTCGTGACAATCTGTGCAACAACAGTGCCTAATGGTGAATGCTACAACACATGATATTGTGTGTAATTGGCTAGTGGTTCCATCTATAGGTCTGGGAAACCTAACTGGGGTCCAAGTTGTCCAAAGGGATATATTGACACCCATAGGTGATGCATTGAGAGCCATTGGACTCCGGAGAGTTATGGAGCATCATTCGTATCCATGGGCACCTTCAACACCCATAGAGTTCCTACACTTTTCCCTATATCATTTATGGGATGATGCACCTGGACCAACATGCCCCCAACCGGCTTAGTAGTACTACAAGGTCAGGCAGTTGATCTAGGGCCCAGATGGGGTTTGTCTCATGGCTTGAGACATGGGAATGCTAGCACTATCTTCAATGCCCTCAATGTTGGGGCAAAATCAAGCATTCACACCACCAGGAGACCCATGAGACCCATGTTTTTGCCCTAAGCCCAAAACTAAGGCCCACAAAGGATTTTGCTAGAGATTTAGGGGAGAACCCCTAGAACATGATTTTAAAGGGCTTTAGACTTGTCATGGCATTCTAGGCCCCCAACACAATCCTTATAAAGGCAATCTATTAGCATAATGTGAGTTCTTGGTCACTTTGGCTCACACGTGTGGAGATAATTATGTTTTTTATGAGCTACAAGGTCAGCTTTTGACGTTGCTTATAGTTTGCCCATTATTTTATTGTTTGAGGGGCTTGTAGGCTAAAATAGGCCTTAGTAGAACACATATAAATTAGAGATCATGCCATTTTGATCTATCATGATCACAGATTGGAATTCCAACCTCCTTAGAGGAATTCACAGTTGCTTTTTTGTGGATGTTTGGAGATCTTTGGAAGCATTTTGATATTTGGAGCTGATCTTGGATATTCTTTGGAGCTATTCTTTGGTGTAAAGGATAAAAATCTTGCATGTTATCTTGTAAGTGCACTCAGTTGTTTAGTATCTATTTCTTGATGTCTAACACATGGAATTAGTTGTTCTAGGTTATGCTAAATTGTGCCCTAATTTGTTGAAGATTAATTAATTTGCTAGCTAGATTAATATTTCATGCAATCATACATAACATGTAATGAATTTTCCTAGTGGTGGACTCCTAGTAGCTCTCCCATAAAACTCCATTTTTCCATTGAGTGGGTAAAAGATTGAAATTTGATTGTTAGGGCATCAAATTTTGGCCTCCTTAGGAACAATCTTGGCTAATCTTTAACATCCTTGACTCCATATTCCCAAGGGAAAATGCACCAGTCCAATCAATTGGTAACCATTCTCAAACTTTATCCATTTTTCTCTCTTCCAATTCGGCAGTTTCAAGGCTAAGTTAGGAAACTAGGGCTTGGTGCAAAAACTTGGCCAACAGAAATTTTGGTGATTAGAGAGCTTAAACATCAGGAAGATAGTGTTTGGCACAAAACCTATCCTTTTGGTGTGCATCCACTTAAATTTCATCCACAAATTTCCTTGCCCTAGTTTAGCTCAAGAGGGAAACACTAGTTCTCCTTCCTTTAACTTAAGGGCTTCCTTGAAGGTTTCATGAGCCTTGTTATAGTTGATATACGTTGGAAAAAACCTTTTCTCCTAGCCTTGACTTTTGGTTTCTCCAACACTTGTCAAATTTATCAAAACCTAGGACTTGTGCCCTATGTTCTAGGTCGTATCATAGAAAGAGAATTGCTTCGTTTTGAAGTATTGGACCTAAGTTATGTCTTTCTTGAAGAGCTCCTAGCGATATCATTTCACACATCAACTATAGAATATTTATTATAAGTGATCTCTCTCCTACTGGGGACTCCTCCCATCGGTGAAAATACATAAAGAGCAAGGGGGTTTGGCTGTGGTGATAGTGAGCCACTACCCGATTATTGCTTCTTGGTCTAGCTTATGCTTTGTAGGGTTTCCCTCTCCAATGACTGCTAAATCTTGCAGCAACATTTTTGGCGCCATTGCCAAGGAGGAAGAGAGTCTACCTTCCCCTATATTGAAGCATCTAAGCCTCTCCCCCATTTGAAGAGATGATTTCTCTAGCGATAAGATAGATCCTCTTTTTACGACTCCTAAATAACTTGATTCCGAATCTCTCAAGAATACTCTTGAAATAATCATAGCTACTAGGACGAGAGCTACTACTAGAAGGGGTGAAATTAACCTTTCTCCTACTAGACAATTGCGAGGAATTTTTTCCCTAATAATGATTCCAATCCTAATCCTACTCCTAACTGTAATCCTAACCACAATATCCCCATGGCTAAGAGATGGAATCTTGCATCCTTCAAACCTTTAAACTTTGCTAGCTTCCCTGGAGCCCCTCATCAATTTCCAGAAAGTTTTCAATAAATGGCTACCCAAGTTTAATGGAAGTGTTGTTATCTCTGCTAAAGACATGTGAACAACTTTCTTTGGGAGATATCTCCGAGGAATATTGATGAGGAGGACATTGTTATCATGAAATTTTCATTGACATTTCAAGGTGATGATAGGGATTGGTATGTTAGCTTCCCTCAAGGAAGCATTGCCAACTTTGATCAATTTGAGGATGCTTTCAAGAAGAGGTGGATTCCAATTTGGATGGAGTTATGACTCTTGAAAAGTTCCTCCAAATGGCTAAAACTAATAAAGGCGTTGTTGTCGCGCAGATTGACACGACAACGCTCAGACCGGGGGCTGTCACTTTTGATCCCCGATCCCTCCGTTTAAGCCTGTCTCCCGCGGCTAAGGGGGGTAGACCCTGCGAGATGATGAAGACCAACTGTCACCCAGTTGGTTGGGAGACACGAGACACGATTTAATATAAGCACTAAAAATGATTTGATTAGCAGACCAGTGCCTTAAAAGACTGTCATTGAATTGATTACATGAAACGTGAACAATGCTCTTAGAATGACCAAAATGATATCCAGCAACTGAAGATTTAAAGAATGAATACTTCGAACCACCACGAGTCATAAACCATTAACTGGATAC
>APFE030057693.1:213905-238868 GCA_000404065.3 Pinus taeda
AAGAGGAGAAGAATCTAATTCTAGATGGTTGATGCATCTAAAAAGCGTTGATGCTCGATATAATTAATCATTAATGTACAATGGATGTTATATCTATCTTGATTTATGCAAAAATATGCATGTTTTCATGTCTTCTACAATTAATTTGGTATTTGGGATGTTTGTTTTGAGTATAAATGCAAAAAATATAAATATAAATATATATATGTATATATAACAAACGCTTCCGCAGACGCTTCACTTCCTAGATTTTTGGAAAATGACACTTCGGCGTCCCCGCTTCCAAAAAACGCTTCCGCTTTGTGCAACATTGGGCAAAATGTCCCAGTTGACCACACATGAAAGATCTGACTTTGGTTGTGTCTTTCGTTTTCCCCTTCTGCTGCCCTGGCTGTCCGTTGATGCGAGAGTTGCATCCTCCTCTTCCTCCTTAGCTCCGACTCCTTTGCTGCTATTCAATACCTTGGTCAGCTTCCTGATCTCTTCCTATTAGAGAGTTGCCAACATATCCTCCCAACTGGGGAGAGAAGCTCTGCCCAAGATATTATGGACAAATGTTTCCCAGTATTCGGTGACTACATTCACAACAGCTCTTACCATGAACTTAGGATCTGGTGTAGACCCCATTGAAGTCAATTGGTCTTGAATCCCTTGCAACCTGAGGAGGAAAGGATCGATCTCTTCTCCCTTTTGCATTTGGTACTGTCTCAACGGATTCTCCAATAACATCTTCCATTGAACAGAAGTCCCCTGGTACAATGTGGTCAACATCTCCCACATCTCCCTTGTTGTTTCCTTCTCAACAATGTGTGGGACCACATGATCTTTGACCCTGTCTAGAATCATGCATTTAGCCTTTGCTTGAGCCTCCTTGTATTTCTTCAGAGGATCAACATCGACCGGTACAACCACCACTTCAAGGCATAATCCTTGATGTGATTCTTGTCTAAGGCTACCAAGGTCCTAGCCTTCCAAATGACAAAGTTGGATGGTCCATCCAATCCATCCTGATCCCGCAATCCATTGGTTGTCATCTCTGCTCAACAAGTGTAGAAGAGGTTCTCTTCTCCCTCTCTTACTGTTGCCCCAGCAAGATTCGGATCTGGATTTCTTTGGCGCTAGAAATCCTCCAAGAAAAAAGTTCTTTCCAGACTCACTCTGAGTTTTGATTTCCTTCACGGAAATCCTCCCGCCAAATGTCAAATCACTCCTCTCCAATCCCCCTTTGTTGTTGCTTAGCAACCCGGATCTACATTTCTTTGGCTAGAAATTTGTCAAGGCAGTGACTCCCTCTACCTCGGCTTTGTCTCCACAGACAATGTTTTATACCAACAACAACAACGTCCCACTAGCACCTCAGATCAAATCTGCACTGCTCCTCTAGCCTTAGCAACTAACTGATTTGAGCCTCTCAGGCTCTGTGCTGGCTTAGAGAACTAACACCATCACTGTGTGAGCTCCTCTCAAGTACTGCATCACCCTCTACAGGGTCACAATGCTGACACAGGCACTGCGTGAGCCTCTGTGTCACTCCTTCAACTGCTCCTTCGCCTCTGAAGCAACATTGTCACTAAGGACAATTGCTTCTCTGCGGCAAATTCACTGGATCTCCTGGCTAATGTCTTCAGTGTCCTATGATCTGCAATGCTCTGATACAATGTGAAAATTTATGAATCTACACATCAGAAATCCTACTGCAATCACTGGTCTATCATCTCCTACTTGTTTTACATTCAACAAGTTATTTGATTGTTTAAACAATGATGAAAAAACACTACTGCAGACAAGACTGACATACAGATCATAAACTGAAATATCTATGAGGCAAACACACAAGGGACACCATTATTTTTGGACAATATGTCCCCAGAAAAATGCAATGTGGGAAAACCGGTGCAGCAGCTTTGAGGGTTTTCTATTATTAAGCAGTAGTTCTGAATACAACTCTGGATGCCCTCTCGACAAACCAATTACAGAGATAAAATACACTGGAAGAAACCTAAGTGAGATTACCTCACTTCACCCAGAAGAATCCCTCCGATCTGGCAACTAAATTGACTATCCCGGCTACAATTGTGTTGCCCATTCACAGTAGCTGTGTGGGCTTGTGTGGAGCTCTCTGAGGCTCTGTGTCAGCTTTACGCTGGTCTCACTGCCTCCTAGAGCTCTGACATCAGCCTTCTCTGTTGATCCCATTACTCCCCGACTAAATTCAAACTTCTGCAGGAGGACATATATTCCTATGTGTTGCTTTGCATCAAGCACTATGTGGGCCCTCCTGGCCTAGTGTCAGTCGTCCTTGGCCTGCGTTGCCTCTTCTGGTGTATCTCTACCTCTCTCTGTTGAGTATTCGGGGTTCCAGAGAAGATCCTCCACCCCAACTATCCCTGCCCCTCTGCTGCAACTCAGATCACTAGTTCGATTTTCTCAGCAAACCACACACCAAAAAAATCGAACTAACTGATCAACTTGGTGCATCTCCAACTAACACTCAAGACTACTCTTATATTTTTCCTGTTGATGAATCAACGACCAAGATTAAGTCCCTAATCAATGGCTAAGATTAATACAGACTTGATCCTCGTCTCTTAGAAACTTCTCACCCATATTTTTATTAATACCCATTAATATTTTTATTTTTCTAAGTTTAGACTTAGGATCCCCATTAAAAATATTAATTATTTTAATAATTCACAATCCAGGTGGAATTTCTCCAAACCATTTCTAGGTCTTGGAGATCTTATGTATTCTAGCCCCTCCACAAAATTTCAGAGCTAGAGCACATCTGATGCTACCCAAAATCAACACTAGAAAGAACCCACTCTTGTTGGAACAAAAATAATATCTTCAAATGTGGCGAGATCAGTAATGATATCGTCACATTTTGGTATACGTAAGGCTTGTTACCCACAAAAATGGGTATTCCCAAAGGAGTAAAATTTTCTCCTACACTTGACAGCTAGTCACATTTTGGTATATGTAAGGCTTGTTACCCACAAAAATTGGTAATCCCAAAGGAGTAAAATTTTCTCCTACACTTGACAGCGAGTTAGTCAGCTAGATAGCCAACAACCCCTTCCAACCACCATTAGATGATGATATGCCATGTGCCTCTAACACTGACATCAACCATGTGCCTCTCACCGTTCGACATTAGCACTTGGATGAAAGTGGGTTACTATTCAAAAGATGCTTTGATCATTTTGCAATCAAGTTCTTATACTTGTTTGTTTTGGGCATTTAGTATGTATTATGGACGATGGGGTGATGTGGAAGATTGACAAACCTTGACTATTTGGGCCCTCTTAAAGAATTCGTCCTAGTTGAATTATGACTTGTATCTTGTGGAGATGTGATCTATGATGGATTTTTTATAATGGAGCTATTCTTTGGCTTTGGAATTTAATTACGGAGCAATAAAGGACTTGTGTTGAATGGTGTTGTCATTGACGTCAAAGTCAATGGTTGGTAAGCATCATGAAGAGAGCATCCTCTTTGGAAGTAACAAAGGAGAGAAGGCAAGTCTTGATGATGCCTTGAAGATGAACGCTTTTAATATACATTAGATTGCAATAATGGCAAGTACCAGCCAAGAAGACCCGCACTTCTCTACGCTTGTTGAGGCAAATGAATGTGAAGATGCATACTAGACCATCATTATCTAATTGTAGTCGTCATACTGTTTCCAACGGTAGGCGGCACGCCACATGGGTACTCTCGGTTGAGGATATATGCTCATTTGAAGGTAATATATGGACCAATTCACCCAAAACCAATAAAACAATAAAGACACCAAATCATAATGACATGCCTCCCCAACGTTTGTTAAAAACATTGGTATTGGTTGGAATATGATTTTCAAATTAAAATTATGAGCAAAGGGTTTCAACATCTACAATATGGATCCATGGTCATCCCTCCAAAAAGTTATGGTTTCTTATAAATATGGGAAAAACCCTAAAGCACCAGTTTATTGAAAAATGTGCATGGGCCATATGGGCCTAGTTTGGGGCATTGTCAATGGCCATGGTCACTTTTAATATAAGTAAGGAAAAAAAAAATCAGGGCACTATTCAAGTATGTTGCTTGATTCTCAAAGTTTAACACTCCCAGTGAGTGATGGTAGCATGTCAACACACTTGCATTTTGTACCATTCAACAAGTATATTTATGTGGGCTAATGTATGCTAAATCATTATCACGTGGAGAATGGTGGAATGTACAGTTCTATGGCAAAAAGATTGGTTGTTCTTTTATGAGTTTAGTGCATTCGTTCTTGTCACAAAACTGATGAATGTTTCGTGGGGAATGATTTGATCTGGTCAAAGGTGAGATGTATGGCAAGTGTATTAAATTGGTGTGACTGCCTGTGCGTAGTAAAAAATCTTTGAAGTGTTGGATCAAGGGTGCAATGGATAGTGTGCTCTGCAATACATAAGTGTTTGCTAGGTACCACTTTATATATTATGATTTTCACCTATCTATGGTAAATATAATGCATCAGATGTGTTTGAATGCTGACAAAATATGCCTATCATAAAAACAATCGATGTTTCTCGTCTTGATGTGACTACAGAAAGCCTAACAGTAGAATTTAATTAGAGAAGTTTGAGCAGGGCCAAGCATCATTATATAGATTCTTCACTCTGAAGACCACTTAAACATAAAGAAGTTTCCCTTGCCATATCGAATATTTTGGTTGATTTCTTTGCAACATTATTGTGACCTGGCCTGAGCTTTTCTCCAGGGCATGGTCTAAGTTTTCGTTTGTGACATTATTATGACTTGATCTGAGGTGGTCTTTATGGCATCATTATGATTTGATCTGAGTTCACTAATTCGTGATCTTCATGATCAAATTTCATGGTTGGTTTTGTTGTTAATGTAATTACATTACTCTTATGTCTCTAATCTTGCATGTTTACTGGTGCACAAGAATGCAGAGTATATAACTATGGAGAACTTGTGTGGAAACAAAAAGACCCATATTGATACATGAATTTCATCTAAAATTGTGTTTGTTCCTTACTGAATTTATTATGGCATAACGCTCAACAAATATTTTATTCTTCTCAGTCCTGGAGTGATCTTTGGTGAGATCAAGAGGTTGGCTCGAAGAAGAGATCTATTGCATGAATTTTGAACTAGTGTAGCATGAAAAGGATACCCTTGCTCTGTTCTAAGCTAAGTTGCACGAAACGGGGAAACGCGGAAGCGAAACGAAACGGGGAAGCGAAACGAAACGCGACCTCCCCAAATTTTGAAAACGGGGAAACGCGAATATATATAATAATATATATATATATATTAAAAACATTTAAAAATTATTAATATATATGTGCAATCATAAAGCATTAATGATACATTTACTTAAACATTTTAACATTAAGATTAAATTTACATCACATTTACTCATGAGTCATCACATAATGAAAATAAAAATATAGGAACTGGAAAATCCAAAATCAGTCTTTATTTATATTAGTATATGAGGCTGCAAGTACAATAAAGACTATAAGGCTGCAAGAACTATAGAGACAAGTCACAAAAGACTAATCCTCATCATAACAATCCTCATCAAAAATAGAAGCAGCAGAATGCTCAACAGTGGATGGTGGTGCTGAAGAAGATGATGCACCAATTCCACTTCCAGAATCGTCCTCAATATTCAGGGTAGCAAGAGAGAGATCCAAATCAGGATTTTCTGCATCCACATCCACATGTGGCTTACCCAAATTAATTTTCTGTGGTTGAAACTACCCGGAAATGCCAGAAAAGAGAAGAGAAATATGGTTGTAGCTGAGCCAAATCTGCTGCTACAGAAATCTCCTGCTGAAATCTCCTTCTCTTGCTGCTGAAATCTCTTTCTCCCGCTGCTGAAATCTACTCTGCTCACTGCTCAAAACACCAGCTACTGAAACAACTGCCAATCTCCAAGAGAAACTCCTTGCTGAATAGTGTGATGAGGGAGAATGAGAGACACTGGCTCTTTTTATTTTAGAAATGGTTTTTAAACGCTTAGAACCTAAAAAATTAAAACTAATTAGAAAAAAAATTTTAAAACAAGTCATTTTTTTGGGGAAACGGGCCCGTACGGCCTGAAACGCGTTTCCGGCCATACGGGCATGTTTCCATTTCGGGAAACGTGCCCGTACGGCCGGAAACGCATTTCCAGGCCGTACGGTACGCCGAAACGCGTTTTCGTTTCGTTTCCGGGCATAAACGCCCTCTGTACCTGCGTTTCCTGCAACTTAGGTAAATATAGTACGCCCAGTGCATATGCTTCCAAACAGTGGTATTTTAATGTGCTAGGTTATAGGTCTGCAGTCCTAGGAGATTGCTAGAATTTTCATTAACAACCCATTCGAGTACATGCATCATGTGCTCTACGATGCCCAGTAGGTGCCAAACATTAACCACCAAAAGTGGGTGACCCCTAGGAGAAACTTTTCTCGTATTCATCTCTTCCAGTTGGCAGTCAGTGGCCTATTACCCACCAGCAGTGGGTGACCCCTATAGGAAAAATTTTCTCTTAGAGTTTTCTTCAACTAGCAGCCAACAACCACCTGATAGCTCGATGTGCTACTATTCTCCGCCAACTGAGCCAACCATTGTGTTCCTTATGCTCATCTGCTATGATCCTATGTTTGAAGGTGGGCCATCTAACCATGAAGGTATGTTTTTTCATTATGTAATTGGTTGTTTATGCTTGCTTTTATTGGGCACATTTGGGCATGGATTAGTGGGGGGATTTGGCGGAAAGAACGGGATTTGACTTGTACTCGTGTTTCCTTACCTCATCCTGGGGATTAAACTTGGGTCTTAGTCCCGTGGGATCTCCTCTATTGGCTACTAGCTTTAGGAGTGGCACTACATGGGAAACCCTGATTTTGGTTGGGTGGTCCCACTTCCCGATACCATATATCTCACTCCCCTCTGCTCATTACAAGCCCTTTTCACTTTTTCCCCATCTAGGTCCACATTTGTCCATTGGGTCCACAAGGTCTTAGCCTCCCCTTCCCCTTGTCCACACCTTGGGATGGACCTGGAACGATGCCCTAGAGGTTGATGCAGCTAAAAAAAAAAAAGATAAAGCATAATATGGCCACATACAACAAGAAATGTACCACAAAATGAAAAAGATGGTTGGGAAAAAAATTAGCAAATGGGAAAAAGCCAAACATGAGCTCTACCCCCTATCATTATGGCCAAAACCCTGGTTCCTAGGGTCCCTGTGAGTCCCCCTACATCATTAAGGAACCCCTGATTGTCCCAACCCCTAGTGGGTGATGAATTGCCCCACCTGAAGCGGGTATTCAATACTACATCTAACACATCATGCTTTCATCCTGTTCAGCTTTGAGAAGGAAAAAAAAGAAAAAACAATAAAAGGAAAAAGGCATATGAAGGGTGGAAAAACAAAGGTTGGGTTAACTCATGTACCATGATTGCTCCCTCCTACATTCATATACCAATATGTGGGATTCCTTCATCATAGCTACCCTTGTACCATGGCATGTGGCTTGGAGCTTTTTATCTTGCCGCCACTTCGTTCCATCATTATTTCACGACACCTGCCATTTGATGGATGTACCATGGACCTGTCACTCCCTTAGAGGTTGAAACCACCTAATAGGGTCCTTCATTGACCTCTCTTGTCAAGCAAGGTGACATTTGTATGTGTTCAAAGCCCATTTGCAAGGGCATACCACTATAAAGTGCCCACTTCTGCCCTTGATTAGAAAGCTTGTTAACTCAATTGCAGTAATGATTAATTGTATTGGAAAGTAAGGATACGCATTGGATCTTATACAACATTGCAGGTGGATCTTTATCTTGGACTTGGTCTCCCCATAAGGGGTCCAAGCCCTATAGAGGGATATAATGGTACTTGTAGGATGAGTGTTGAGAGCTATAGGCCTCCAACATTACAGAGCATTGATTGCTACGCTATGGGCTTCTTCAGCACCACCACATTGCTTGTTCATGCCCCTCCATACAAAGATGATGATGCACTTGGACCATGTTGCCCAACTAACCATGCATTGCACCCGACACTTGTGTTGGAATTTCTAATTCTATCTGTCAGAAATCCTTCATGTACTTTCTGATTTATTTCTTCCTACTTGTTTTGTTAATTAACAATTTATTTACCATGTAAATACTGAAAATAAAGACAAGTACATGCTCAACACATACAGATCATCAACTGAAGGGAAAAACAAGCACACAAGTGACACTGTTGTTTTTTGACTAATGTCCCCAGAAAAACCGAATGCGGGAAAACCGATGCAGCTATCTGAGGGTTTTATTATTAAGCAATTTCAGAATACAGTTTGGGTGCCAAAAATGGTTCACCCAACAAAGAATGTTCTCGACAATAGTACCTCTTAGTCGGAGACAGATATTCTGGCTAAAAATCGTGGATGTACAATCCCACAGCTCTCAGCTCCAATCTACCCCACGAAATCTCCCAGCGTCAGTCTCTAGGGCCAGCGTCAACCTTCTGGCCCAGCGTCAGCCCAACGTCACCCTAACTAGCCCTACATCAACCTCTGGAGACTGCGTCAGCCTCTGGAGCCTCTGCGTCACCCACGCTGGCTCTCTCTAGCACTGCGCAACTCTTGGCTGCTTCTGCAAGGCCTCTAGCTGGCTCTACATCAACCCTCTCCCGGCTTCTGCACTGATGCTCCCAATACCCTCTCTGCCTCCTTGCTTTTGTATTCACTGCCCCTCAGCTGCAACTCTGATCATTCCTTCGATTTCCTTAGCAAGCCCTGCCCCAGAAAATCGAATTCTTCATCAACTCTGTGTGTTCTCCAAGTGACCCTCAAGCCTCCTCTCATACTTTTCTCGTTGACAATTCAACGGTCGAGATTAAGTCCCTAATCAATGGCTAAGATTAGATCTAGCTTGATCCATGCCTTTTGGACCACTCTAACTCAATTTTATATTAATTCACATTAATATTTTATTTTCCCTAAGTCTAAACTTAGGGACTCCATTAAAAATATTAATTTTAATATCTCCCAAACTGGTTAGATTCTACCCAAACCATTTCTGGGTATTGGAGATCTCATGTACTTTAGCCTCTCCACCAATTTTCGTGGCTAGAGCACATCCAATGCTACCCCAAAACAACTCCCTCTTAGTGAGGACTATGCTCTAGTAATACTCCTCATTGAGCATCACCCTGATCATCAGGCATCGGTCCTTGTGCTGATGCTAGGCCTGCTACCCAACATCCTCTGCACGGCCGCATCATGTACTGCTACCCATGGCCCAGCCACGGCCACTTCCACTGCTGCATCTGTACAACAGCTCCCTCTGCATCCATGTTGCTACCCATGGCCCTGCCACTGCCACTGTTGCATCTACATTGTAATCCCTCATCATGCTGCATCGTACTGCCCATAACACTACCACTGCTAACTGCTACACTGCAACTTAGTTACTAAGAAGTAAGTAATTGATCTCCCAACTCTGACATCTCCGTCAGTTCTACTACTCCTCTTCAGGGCTCCCTTAGCAAGGTACAATCCAAGAGGTTGGGTACCTCGAGGATCCTGCCCCTCATCGCCTGTAGTCCGTCTGACTACAGCTCGATGTATCCCCACTTCCTTTCACGAGGTGCATGAGCACTCATGGCACAGTCATCATCTATCTCTACTTCTTTCTCCGCCCTTGCTGGCGCAGCCTTGGTCTCAAAAGCCTCTCCCTTGCTCTTCTTCCTCAAACACTAGCTCACATAATGACCCAATTCCCCACAATGGAAGCATTTGACCTTGGAGAGGTCCTTCTTCTTTCGTTTCTCCTGCTTTCCCTCAGATGCTAGGGCAGCATCCTCCTCTTCCTCCTTGATTCTGACCCCCTTGCCGCCACTTCCTGCCTTGGTTAGCCTTCTGATCTCTTCCTGACGAAGAGCCGCCCACAGTTCCTCCCAATCTGGAAGGGTCGATTTACCCAGTATGCTTTGGAAAAATACCTCCCAATCCTCTGAGACTGGGTTCAATGCAGTCCTCACCATTAATTCCTGATCTAGCATGACCCCTATGGAAGTCAGCTGATCCCGGATCTCCTTCAATCGACCGAGGAAGATATCAATCTGTTCTCCCTTCTACATATGATATGACCACAACTGATTTTCTAGTAGCATCTTCCTCTGCATGGAAGTATGCTGATACAATTTCGTCAGGGCCTCCCACATCGCATTTGTTGTGTCTTTTTCAGCAATATGCGGTTTTACATGGTCCTTGACCCCATCAATGTTGTTTTGTTGTAGCATCGGATGTGCTCTAGCCACGAAATTTGGTGGAGAGGTTAGGGCACATGAGATCTCCAATACCCAGAAAGGGTATGGGTAGATTCTAAATAGTTCAGGAGATATTAAAATAATTAATATTTTTAATGGAGTCCCCAAGTCTAAACTTAGGGAAATTAAAATATTAATGTGGATTAATATAAAACTCTGTTAGAATGGTCCAAAATACATGGATCAAGCCAAATCTAATCTTAGCCGTTGATTAGGGACTTAATCTCGGTTGTTGATATGTCAACGAGAAAAGTATAAGAGGGGGCTTGAGGGTCACTTGGAGAACACACCAGAGAGATCAATCATTCTATTCTCTAGAGCGGAGTTTGCTAAGAGAGATAGAATGAGTAATTGGAGTTGTAACTGAGGGGCATTGAGTACAGAGAGACAAAGAGGCAGAGATAGTGCTGGGAGAGCAGCGCAGGACCGAGAGAGAGTGACGCAATAGCAGCTAGGCCTCACGCAGAGCCAGCCGGGAGCTACGCAGTGCTTCAAAGAGGCCAGCGTTGCTGACGCAGAGGGCCAGAAGGCTGACGAGGGCCTCCCGACGCTGACACGGTCCCATTCAGGGTGATGCAGGGCCAACACTGGGTAGAGAGAGGCTGACACAGTCCAGAAAGGTTGACACTGGGGTTTCTGGGGTGGATTGGAGCTGAGGAGCTGTCGGAGGGTTTATCCGGGGTTTCAGCCAGGACATTTGTCTCAAACTGAGAGGTACTACTGCCAAGGAAATTCTCTATTAGGTAAGCCGGATTTGGCACCCAGATTGTACTTTGAAATTGCTTAATAAGAAAACCCTCAGATAGCTGCACTGGTTTTCCTGCATTGCGTTTTTCCAGGGACATTGGTCCAAAAATAATGGTGTCATTTGGTGTGATTGTTTATGTTTCCTTCAGTTGATGATCTGTAATATGTTGAGCATGCACTAGTGTTTATTTTCAGTATTTACATTGTAAATAACTTGTTAAGTAACGGAACAAGTAGGTAGGAATAAATCAGTAAAGTGCGTGGAGGATTTCTAACTAGTAGACTTAGAAACTTCAACAATCAAGGATGATGCTCTTGGCCCTTGCCATTGCCTCCTCATACTTATCATTCTCTGCCGGGTCAACTAGGATTGCTATCGTTTTCAAGGCGAAGTCCTTGAGACGATTTCTATCTAGAACGGACAAGATCCTGGCCTTCTAGATTACAAATTTTGAGGCTCCATCCATTCTATCCTGATCTCTTACCTCGTTCACTACCATCTCATTGCTCCTCTTTTGACTCTTTCGAGTCTCTCTACTTCCCTCCTGGAATTTCTTGATGTGACTCCCTCTGAGCCTCGATTTCCCTCCTGGAAACCCCTCTGGCAATGTCGAGATGCCCCCACTCCGATCGTTAGTGCAACTGCACCACTAATCCGGATTTCTTGGCTAGAAATCCTCGGTAACAACTCCCTCCTCCTTGGTCTTGTCATGTTAGGTATTGTTCTGACCACAATACCCCACCAACTTCACTCCGCAACTTCTCTACAGCATCCTATGCTCCAAAAAACTGAAGGTTAGAGCCTCTAGACTCTGCACAATCCTGGCACCAGCAAAATCTGCACCTCCTGACCACAGGCATCAATCCTTCCTGACTGAGAAATATGATCGGACACTGTGTAGGTCAGGTCTGCTCCTTTCTGCCACTGCACTAATCCTTCTCCCCGCTCAAACTTGATGACACAGGCACTACGTCACCCCTTCCTTGTTGCTTTTCTGCTAGGAACAGCTTCTGTCACTCGAGACAACTGTTTCTGTTGCTGCTGCTCTGCTCAGCTAACGCCCTCAATTCTCCTATGATCTACAAAAACCCTCTGATACCATGTTGGAATTTCTAAGTCTATTTGTTAGAAATCCTTCATGTACTTTCTGATTTATTTCTTCCTACTTGTTCTATTAATTAACAAGTTATTTACCATGTAAATACTGAAAATAAATACAAGTACATGCTCAACACATAAAAATCATCAACTGAAGGGAAAAACAAGCACACAAGTGACACCGTTATTTTTGGACTAATGTCCCCAGAAAAACCCAATGCAGGAAAACCGGTACAGCTATCTGAGGGTTTTATTATTAAGCAGTTTCAGAATACAATATGGGTTCCAGAAATGGCTCACCCAACAGAGAATGCTCTCAGCAGTAGTACCTCTCAGTGGGAGACAGATATTCCGGTTAAAAACCCAGATGTACAATCCCACAACTCTCAGCTCCAATCTGCCCCATGAAATCTCCCAGCGTCAACCTCTAGGGTTTGTGTCAGCCTCTTTGGCCCAACGTCA
Organism: Pinus taeda; assembly: GCA_000404065.3. NCBI lineage: Eukaryota > Viridiplantae > Streptophyta > Pinopsida > Pinales > Pinaceae > Pinus > Pinus taeda. Next base: position 226,526 of record APFE030057693.1, read on the forward strand.
CCCTAACTAGCCCTGCGTCAGTCTCCGGAGGCTCTGTATCAGCCTCTAAAGCCTCTGCGTCACCCATGCTGGCTCTCTCTGGCACTGCGCAGCTCCTAGCTGCCTCTGCGTAGCCTCTGGCTGGCTCTACGTCAACCCTCTCCTGGCTTCTGCGTTGATGCTCCCGGTACCCTCTCTACCTCTCTGCTTTTGTATTCACTGCCCCTCAGCTGCAACTTTGATCACTCCTTCGATTTCCTCAGCAAGTCCTGCCCCATAAAATTGAATTCTTGATCAACTCGGTGTGTTCTCCAAGTGACCCTCAAACCTCCTCTTATTTTTTCATCGTTGACAATTCAACAGCTGAGATTATGTCCCTAATCAACGGCTAAGATTAGATCTGGCTTGATCCATGACTTTTGGACCATTCTAACTCAGTTTTATATTAATTCACATTAATATTTTATTTTCCCTAAGTTTAGACTTAGGGGCTCCATTAAAAATATTAATTATTTTAAGATCTCCCAAGTTGATTAAATTCTACCCAGACCATTTATGGGTATTGGAGAACTCATGTGCTTTAGCCTCTCCACCAATTTTCGTGGCTAGAGCACATCCGATGCTACCCCAAATCAACAACTTGGCAATTGATTCAGGGCCCAAGGGAGATTTTGTCTCACCTGGAGAGACATGGGAGGGCATATGCCATCTTCTAGCCCTCATTGATGGAGCATCGGTATGATCTTGAGCCATTTGGAGACCCATTAAGAGCCCAAAAAGCCCCAAGTGGGGTTTTGAGATGTTTTGCAGCATTTGGAGGGCGCCCCTCTCTTATTCATCATGTTTGAGGCCCTCACTTTCATCATAGCACATTGAGGACTCATCTTGGCCTTCCAACGGCCCTTCCTACTCCATTTTGCACTATTTCGGTCATCTTGGGATGGCTTATCATTCACTTTAGTACCTATTTGGTGGGCTTGCCACCAAAAACATGTTATTTTACAGACGAAAGTATTATTAGGAGATTAATTAGGATAAATTAGGTTAAATCGAACTTGAGGAGCCTCATATAAATAAGAGAGGCCTCATTTTGTATTGGATCATCATCACATTCTTGGATTAGCTCTTCTTCAAAAATTCACATTTCTTCTTAAATGAATATTGGAGAATCTTTCATGCATTTCGATAGCTTTGGAGGCTAGTTCAATTTTCTTCTTGGAGCCACTGTCTTGATCTTGGATTGGATATATCTCTTGTTATATTGAAAATGATTTTTTTATTTTTTTGTAAACAAGGTAGTACTTTCTATATTTACTTTTTCAAAATTTACATTCAAAACCTTCGATCAGTCACTTGCCCGAAGGAAACCAAGTGACCATCGATCAGCATTGTATCCACTACAAAACTTAAATAAGTTCATCAATATCATCTTATCTTTACTATCCATTTCCCAAATTCCTATCTTTGGCCTTTTAAACAAAAAAATTCAAAAACTAAAGATAAGTAAACTAGTCCTCATCGAAGGAGGCTATCTGAAATGTTTCCTTCTCTTCTGGGCTCAGCATCTTCTTGCCAGAATTCTGCGACTTCACCCCTGGGCCTGGGAGCTCTCGTCCCTGCTGGAACAATCTCCACTTTATCTCCAACAGAGTCTGCTCAATCCGGCCCAAGGCAAGATTGTTCCTGTAGGTTTGTATCTAACTGGTCACGAGTTCTTTCATTATTTCCCCTTGGCCAAGTTCTGGTTCCTTGTTTCTCTCCTGCCTATTCAACACTACCCCTTCCATATTTTCCTGATGCAGGGTCATGGCTCGAGCAACAATATGTTTCATTATCCAGTACTGTTGCAAGGTCCTGTTATAGAGAGATTGCTAACCATTTGTTGTACTTGGGTCCTGTACCATTTCTTCCCACTCATGCATAGGGTGGTCTCTGCCTCTTGTATTTTGTCTCAGGTCTTGTTCCCAACCCCAAATCTGGTCTCGGACTTCTTGCGGGTTTGCCTTCATGTAGGCGTCAATTAGTTTCTTAATTTGTTCACCATTTGATTTCCTTCCTTTTTTCTGTCCTCTGTTGCTTGTTCCTTCTTCTTGCTTAACATTTCTCTTGCTGCTCCTGGGAGCCATGTTTTTGCTTGTCAGTGTCCTGGTGCTCTTATCCTTTAAGTGTTCTGGCTAGGTTGCAGTTGCCCCCTTACTGTTTGTTAGACCTATCACATTATCGACACAATTGTTAGTTTTAGCCTTTGAGGTGGTATACTTGAATAGGGTGGTGCTACCACCCCTCGTCATAGGTCCTCTTGTGTTATGACTGCCTCGATTATGCAGAGCTAAGGCCTCTCTAGAACTTTTAGGTTCCGGGCTTCCACCACTTAGAGATTCAAGGCCCCTCCTATCTTTCCTAGGCTTGCCTGTCCCTATCCCTAGTTTGGGTTCCTCTGGTCCAGAGTCCCCCTCCCAATTTTCTTCAGTTTCTCTGTTCCCTATGGGATGCTCCTAGTTTCACTCTTGATTTTTCCGTGTTTTCCTTTCATTAGGCAGAGTCTCAGGGTTTGAAATGCCCGGGTCTCCAAATCTATCGCAGGGGATATGGGTGAATGGGTCCTTCATTTCCTTTCTGCGCTTCTCCTTACTGTTATACCCGCCCTTCCCATCCATGGATTCTCGGGGTTCTTCCCAGTCCCAAACTACCTTAAATCTATAACTGAATCTGAGGTGATGAAGATTATCCCTATCTACCTTCATGCCTACTCTATGCTGCATGATAAATCTTTTTTCCAAGGGTGGGGAAGGAAACTTGACATACCCGTCAACCTGGTTGCGTTGTTCTATCTTCTGCAGTTGTTGTTTGCAGTCGATGCGTTCTCGCTCGCCACCTTCCTTCTTCCGCGTCCACATGCAAAATGCATGGTTTCCCTCATACTCTACTCTTTTAATATTCCCCTGTCTTAACATTACCTCCAACTGTCTCCTTTTCCGTCCATTCTTGGCTCGCTTTCCGGCTCACTTTCCTTGGGATGCTGTCCAAATGTCTTGTCCTTCGTGCTTCATTAATGTTTATCTTCTCCTAGTTTCTCTTGCCATTCGTTTGCTGACTCTGCATTGCCATCTAGCTTTCCTTTGCTGTCCCTTCTCGGTCTTGCTGTCCTGTTCTCCCTTCTCCCACCCCTTTCCATTTCTGCCCCCATGCTTCTCGGGTCAGTCCTTTCTCTTCCCTTTTCCGTCATCCATGTCCTCTCTGTCCTTTCTTCCGTCCTTTGTTGTTCCATGGTTGATCTGTGCTGACCTGCCTGCACCTACCTTCGTCCTTCTACCCTCGCATCAGCGTCACCCGAATTCTCTAGATGTCGCCTATCTGCTTCGACTGCTTGTCTCATTTGGTTCATATCCTCATTCTGGCTAAGCTCTACGTCCCCCGCATCTAACTATTGCTCTCTATTTCGGCATCCCCAGTTTGCAAGGAGGTCTGCCGGGGCATTTCCTTTCTTTTTCACATGGGACGAGATGGTGTATGCTTACCGCTGAAGTTGCTTTTCAACGTTTGTTATTACCCACGCCGTCCTCCAGCTTTTGCTTAGTTTTTCCGCTGGTATTCCTTGCTGTAGTTGTTTTATGGTTTCTATGACCAGCAAGGAGTCACCTTCTATCTGCAGTCTTTGGTACCCTTCTCATATCGCTATCTCCAGTCCCCTGTTTAATGTGTGGTATTTTGCTTCATTGTTTGTGGCAATGCTGCAATCCATTACATATGCCCATTTGATCTTTCCTTCCCGTCTCTGAATATCCCTCCAATACCCGCCTCCCCTAGGTTGCCTTTGGCTGCCCCATCGAAGTTTAGTTTTATGAATCCTTGGGGAGGGTTCCTATATCTTTCTTCGGCTCTTACCTTCCCTATGCGTCTTAAGTTTTTTGCTTTGATTTTTAGTCGATTTATGATGCTGGTTTCTGTTCCTTCCGTCTTCCAGTCTTCCTCTTTCCAGTTTCCCAGGATGATTGTTTCTCTTATGTTTTTCATAATTTGGTTCCAGATTTCCCCTTTGTCGTTTTTTTCTTCTCTAAATATTACCCTGTTTCGGGCTTTCCAAAGGTTCCACAGGAGAAACCCGATTGACAGGTTCCAGGCATGGTTTAGGATTATGTTACGGTATGGCTTGCTGCTCCACTGCTCTATTGTTATTTTAATGCTCCCTACATTTCTTTCTGTAATCTCAAAAAGTTGTTGGTGATTTTGCCACAGGTTGTTACTTACACTGCAAGAATTTATGACGTGCTCTATGGTTTCTTCTTGATTTTGGCATAACGCACATCGCGAGGGCCCATGCGTCCCTTTCCTTCTTAATTGATCCCAAGTCAAGGCTCGCCCATGTAGCACTGTCTAGGTAAAAAACACCACTTTTGGCCAGGTTTTTAACTGCCAAATTTTTTTCCATTTTTTTGTGTCTGCATTTCCAACTTCTCCTGTTTTCATATGGTAACCTTGTGATATTGTGAACATGCCCTTTATACGTTTGCCACATCTTATTATATCTGGTCCTTCTTTAATAGCTATTTTCCTGGTTGCCAATTCTTTTTGATAGGTTGTCCATTGATCAGTTTCTGGGGCTTCAGGCCGGTCACTCTTCATCTTCCATTTTCTCCAGTAACTGTTTTGTTCACCTACCCAATATTGAAAGTGAATTTTATTGAAGAAAGTTTTTCACGAATAATGTCTAATGTGTGGGAATTATGCAACTAGCTCTTTCTTTCATGCCCTAATTATTGAATATCATTGTTAAAGATTGTTAGATTGCAAATTTGTGCATGTTACTCATTGATAGCAAGTAGAAGAATGTTCCTAATGGATTGAAGTTTCTTTTCTTCCATGAATGTCCATTGATCTTGGGTGTAATGTTCTTAAATTTTGTGAGTGCAAAATTCACTAAGGAGTTTTGTCAATTTTTGGTGAAATTAAATAAAAAAGGAGAAAATATTAGTGGGTTAAAAGCAAAAAATATTATTTTAATGAAGAATGGCGGCAAATTGATATTTTATTGGGGAAAAGAGGAAAAGTATTATTTTAATGGGGAATGGTGGCAAATTAATATTTTATTGGAGGATGGAGGAAAATTATTATTTCATTGGAGAATGACAACAAAATAATATTTTATTGAGAAAGGAGGAAAATGATTATTTTATTTACAATGGCGGAAAAAAGTCTCCTGGTGGAAAATGGGCCCCACCAATAAAATAATAGGGAAAAAGGAAAGTCTAGAAGCTAGAAGGAGATTCAATGGAGAATTATAAATAGAGGAGAGACTCAATTGCAAATCATTCTTTTCTATCATTTCGATTTGACATTGTGAAGAAGCTCAAGCTAATTTCAAGAGTTTCAAGCAAAACTCATTAGCTAATTTCAGTGGACTTTGAGTGCCACCCTAGTTAGCTTGTTGGAAAGATTATTTTCAGATCTTCCATTGGAATTTCATTGGGTTTGTTGTCTGATTCATTTCCTGAGGATCTAATCATCATTTTTGTAGGAGGCTCTAGCATTGGGGTTTTAAGTTGATTGTAGGACTATTTCCAAAGGGTTGAATTCCTCTCTCTCAATAGACCAAGAGTCGGGGATTGATTTCAGAGCATCTGCCAAGACTGAATTGCATTAAGACCAGAATCATTTGTCCATCCATTGGTAGTCGAATTGTTTAGATTCAAGGAAGAAACCTTACAGTATAATTTCCAGATCTAATGGTGTCCAGAAGTCACCAAGTGCCAAAGACATATCAGCATTTCATCTTGTGACCATAACAAGGAAGCTTTTCAGTCAGTGGCCAAGTTATATAATTTTGCACCAGCACTGAGGGCTGGCCTATTTGTCACCAAAGGTCGATTTTTGCTACCACCTGCCAGTGGATCAGCTGAGACCAAATTCCTTTATGCCCACGAGTAAAGGAGTTACAAGATACTGAGGTCGAATATATTTTGGGGCTGAATCTTACTTGTCGTTTCCAGATTTGATGTATGACCAGATTTAGTGCCAAGGATGGGTGATATTATGTGAATGAGAAGCCTATTTATGCTCAGAATTACAAGGTACCAAGACCACATTTGTTTAAGGAGCCGAGATGAAAGAAGCACCAAGATATTGCAGCCAAATGCTTATTATTCCAGGGTTGTTTTGAGCATTATTTTCCAGAAATATTAAGGTTGAAAAGGTGCCAAAGGGAATACGATCTTTGCCACAGTGGGAAGCCAAATTCCATGACTGATTTGCACTTTCTCCAAGGAGTATAGAGGCTGGAGTTGATACACTAAGAGAGCTCGACCTCTGCTCTATAGGTGAGCTAAATTATTCTCAGGAGGAGGACGAATTTCTGATATTTTTTAAGGAGGCCGAGCAGTGGAACTTGATCATATAAGACCAAATTATGAAGAGGTTCCAGATCTGAAAATTACGCCATAATCCAAGCAGGCCGAGTTGATTTCAGTTAGCCAATTGGAGCTTTCCATGTGTCCTACTTCCAGTAGCTTTGTAATCTAAAATTTGCCTTTAATAAGAAGATCAGTCTTGTCTTAGATGTTTGCATGCAAATCATTTGACAAAATCTCTGTGTGCCTATTAAAGCGAATTTTCTGAAGTCTGCACTCAGTCTGTTTGTAAAATGGTTTCAGAGAAAATCTTCAAATATTTTGGAAAAGTTTGCTTGAAATTTTTCAGAATGCCAAGTATAATTACTTGAAATTGCACCCATGTTCACATGTTCGCAAATGCCAAATTTAAACTACACCTACATTAGCTTTATCACATGCTGATTTGACAAATCCACAGACTGAAGATTATAATTGAAACTCGGGATTTTGATGAAAATGCAAGGAGCCTTGGGAAAGGAATATTACATTGTGTGGGTAACTGTTGAAAGATTGTGCTAGGGAATCATTTTTCTACCTCCTTGAGAAATGAATTAGTCTTAATTTTGAAACATAAAGACTCCATAGCCCAAGGGGAGGGCACTAGTCTAAGAAATTTGGGTGGTTACCTTTCATTTCACCATCTTTCCTTCCTCCAAAATTTTTCGGTCTCTCACTTAGACGAGTTTGCTAGGGAATCATGTGAATTCCCTTTGAGGGATGAATTTGCATTTCCATTTGGACCAATTTCTGCACTGGTGTCTCTCCTAGAGATCCTCAAGGTTTTGTGAGATTTCAATGGTTCATCTGTGAGAAAAATCAAGCCCTAGCTTGGACATTGAAAGCTAATCTTGGACGTCATAGTGAAATACTTTCTTGAGGGTTATCTTCCATCAAAGCTTGATCGTTTTTAACCCTTTCCTTGTCTTAGCTTGACCTAGCGTCCTCTTAGGGGACCTCCCTCTCATCATAAATCTTAAAAACCTAGGTCTCATGTGGACCCATCCTAGGTCTCTCAATTTAAGAAACACCTATCTTGGAAGCAATTGCTTATTCCAAAGAGCTTATTGAGAGGTCTTATATCATCTTGGGAATCTTGATTCTAGGTGTACCTAACTTCATTGTATCATTATCAACCCCTAGGTCTGATTTCCCTCTCCTTAGGCCTTTCTTGGAGAGCCATTAAGCTTTATTGAAGCAAGTGAGCCTCATATTGAGCCTCTCCATTGAATGGGCCTTGGAAATCACTGCATGTCTCATCATTGATCCTATCACCTTAAGTGATTTCCTCCATACTGGGACTCCTCCTGTCGGTGAAAATCTGAGAAGAGAAGGGGACATAGGTTGTGGCTATCATTGGGCCTTGGTCCCAAATTGCTGTTGTACCCCATAAATTTAGCCTATTTACTAGGCCTACTAGTTTGTGCAGCAACACAGCCCCTGACAGCCACCTTGTAGCAATCTAACATGCCATTCATATCTCTGCCACCTACATTAGTCATATGTATCCTCGCCCATTTGCCAAGAGCATGACTTTTGATCAAAATATACTTTATTTATTTTGTAATTGGGTGCTCATGCTTATTTGTATTTGTGAAAATTCGGTGACCTGAATCCATACTACAACAATTGATTAAATTTCTCCTACTTGTTAATTTCTAAATCAAGTTATTTACAGTGTTACACAATAAACATCGAAATAAAATCTACTGCAGCCTTCACAACATAAAAGACTGCTACTAGACTCTGCGATGTCACTGAAGCCTTTGTGCTGCTACTGTTGACTCTGCTTTGTGCCTTCTGCACTACTACCATCTCTGTACTGCGTTGCCCAGTATCTGACCTACTACTAGCTACTGCATCTATCATTTTCTAGCACCTAACTGCACCAAATTCCACTAATCCATCATACTACTGCATGTTTTGGGCTCCTGTAGAAAGGTATTGATTCATGAGGTGGACCTCCTCAAAAATCCTGCCCATCCTATAGCTCTATGGGGCTACAAAACCAAATCACCCCACCTCACTGCTGGAGGTATGGCTGCCAATATGGCGAAATATGATCTACGCATACTGCAATTGTCACTGCTCTGCCAATGTTTTTGCACTGCTACTGCAACTACTGTAATAATGAGTCTGATCTCCCTAGATTAAGAAGTACTAGCTTCCATAGGGTTGCTCCCTTTTGAAACTAGATTCCCCATAAGTCTCAATCTCCCTATGGGAAATCTCTCTACCCCCTCCTGGCAATTTGCACAACCCTCCTGCACTAGAAAGTGGACTACGAAGCTCTGCGTTGGGAAACTCATGGCCGGAACTGCACTTGCATACTGCAGCTGGGCAATTCACACTGCATGTGTCACTGCAACTAGTTCTGCAACTGTCTTCTGGGAATTGACTGCAACTAGCTATGCAACTGCCATTTCCTGCAGCTAGCTATGCGTCCGCTGACACTGTGATCCTCCTGCTACTGATTTTGTTGGGCTCTTGTAGCAAGGATACTGATCCATGTGAGGAATCTTTAGCAATTGGATCTAATCTACTACTCTTCCATGGATCTTGCCCATTTGTGCCCATCTCAGCAAAAATTTGAATTCCTCCTCTTCTACTCTGCACAGTTGCTGACTAGCTTTTCGCACTCCCTACTGGAGTGGGAAAATCTTCTCACAGTTACTGCTTCTTTGCTAGGAAAAATCGAACTTCTGGGCTAGAAGTCCCCTGAGGAAAGAATTCCCTCAATGTGTGCTCTTCCTTCCTCCTGACGGTAGTTGCACTAGCAAACTGCTCCAAAATTTGCGCCCCAGCTGAAGATCTTCTCTGCAAGGAAAATATTGTTGCTCCCTTCTACTTCTTGGTAAGCTTCGACCTGAAAAATCTAATTTCCTATCGACTCACTCAGAGAAATAGACCTTTCGTTAAAACTCGACCCTCTTAGACCAAGGACTACGCTGCCTCTAAGGTTACAAATTGCTGCCTACGCAGAAATTCGAACCTCCTCCTCTTCTACTCTAGGCTCTTCGGATTACAAACTGTGCTCTGACACCATGTGGAAATTCGGTGACCCGAATCCCTACTATAACAACTAATTAAATTTCTCCTACTTGTGAATTTCTTAATCAAGTTATTTATAGTGTTACACAGTAAACATCGTAAAAAAATCTACTGCAGCCTTCACAACATAAAATACTGCGGAAACAAAATACTGCAAAGGAGAGATATAAACACACACACAAGTACACTGTTGTTTTTGGACAAATGTCCTCAAGAAAACCCAATGTGGGAAAACTAGTGCAACAGCTGAGGGTTTGATTATTATGCAGTAGTAATCTAAGTACAAATCATTGGATGCCTAAACTGGCTATTTGATACAGAGAATAAACTGGCAAAGAGTTAGTGAGAAAATATCTCACACTGTCGCTAGAGATCCAACACTGATCCAGCCTTTGGATGAGCCGCCCTACACTCTCCCTGTGTAGTCTCAGCGTGGGCTCACGTAGTCACTGTATCACAGCTCAAGGGATTACGTCTCCCTTCCTTATGATCTTTTACCCACCGGAAACTCAACTCCCTGGCCTTCCGCACTCACACCCCGGCTTCTGGCACTTGATCTCAATTGCTCCCCGGCAAAATTATGGACTCCCTCTAAAGCACTGTGTTGCCTCTCTGGACCTCTTGATGCCTTCTCTTCCTTGCACTCACCTGGACTAGAAAATCACCTCTAGTCTACAATCTCTGCCCCTCACTGCAAGAAGATCACTCGATCTCTCTCTGGCAACTCAGCGCTACTACTCTTGAGAATTCAATCTCTAGATCTCACTATCTCGGTGTGTTCTCCAAGTGCCCATCAAGCTCCTTCTTGTAATCTCTCATTGGAGCACCAACGACAAATATTAAAACATAATCAAAGGCTAAGATTAACTAGGAGTTGATCCTCGTCTTCTTCTAGAAGATCCGCACCAGATTTAATTAATACCCTTTAATTAATCACATTTCCTAAGTTTAGACTTAGGAATACGTTAAAAATTATTAATTATTTTAATTAAACCAATTAAACCATATCTAGGTAGAATTTTCCAAAATGAATTCTTGGTCTTGGAGAATACATGTTTATTGGCCTCTGCAAAATCTCGAGGCTAGAGCACATCCGATGCTAAAAAATCAACAGTATTTGGGCATTTTGATATGTATTATGAGTAACTTGGAAGAAAAAGGGTTTTGGTTGTGATCTTGTTCCCTAAAATTAAATGGGGGGTTAATTTTCAATCCTAGTCTAGTGGGACCTTCCTAATGGCCCAATGGATATAGCTGGGGCACTACTTGGGAAGCCATAATTGAAATAGTGTAGCCCCACCTATCCCTATTCCATACTTTCCACAGTCCATCTTACATTATAAGCTCTTATTCCTCCTCCCTTCTTCGGGTTCAGCTGACCATTGGTTCTCTAGGATTTGGCACTTACACATCCTCATACCTAGGTAGAGCCTAGAAATATACCTTGGGAGGTTAATGCAGTTAAAAGAAAAAGAAAGAGCATATGATGGCCACAAGAGAAAAAAAAAAAAAAAAAAAAAATCAAAATGCAAAAGATGGTTGAGACTTACAAATTAGCATGTGGGCAAAAGCCAAGCATGAGCTCTACCTCACTCATATTATCATCACCTAGTTCACGGGCCAATGTTGCCCTATCTCATAGAAGACAAGGAACCCTTGCATGTCCCAACCATAAATAGGTAATGAATTGTGTGAAAATTTCAATATGGAATCCTATTGTAGCAACTGGTATTATTTGTCCTAATTGTTAATTAATCTGGTAATTTATCTGCTACGACAAATATCGAAAGAAACACACTGCAACCTTCATAAATAAAATTCTGCGAAAAATAAACTGTTGGAAGCTAAGAAATGCTAGCACACACATAAAATATGAGACAATATTTTTGGACAAATGTCCCTAGAAAAACCCAACTTCGGAAAACCGGTGCAATAGTGAGGGTTTTTATTATTATGCAGCAGTGAAAATCTTAGTACAATCTGGATCCCTGAAACTGGCAATCCACAACAAGAAATTCTAGGAAAAATTATTGAAGGGAATTTACCTTTCCTCCACCAGCAATCCCGACAAAACCTGCCTTCAGAAACTCGGCCCTCTAACCCTCTGCGTCAGCCTCTGCGCAATCTGCTTGATGTCAAGCCTCCAAACAGTCTCTAATGAAGTCGTTTTGCCTTCTGTTGCGAAGGAAATCGTCTCTCCGACCTTCTGGAACCTCTGCCCGACCTCTAGAACTGAGAACGATTTTCTCTCCAACAAATCGAACTGCCCTCTCTGAAGCTACTACGCAATGCTCTACGCTGCCTCACTGGGATAACTCGATCCTCTTGCTGCTACCTCTTCAAATCTAGAAATATTCCTCCAAATCACTGTCCCTGCCCCTCACTCACTGCTTCTATCTTTGGCTTTGTCTGGCAACTAACTGCTGCTACTCCAGAAATTGATCTGCCAAGAAATCGAACTGCTCAAGTGTTTTCTCCAAATCCTCATCGACTTCCTCTTATAATCCATTGTTGGAGCACCAACAACCAAGATTAAAACTTAATCGATGGATAGGATCATCTTAGAATCGATCCGTGTAATTTTTCTAGATGATTCTCACCTTGAATTAATTAATATTGATTAATTAACCAGTTTTCCTAAGTTTAGACTTATTAAACATTAAAAAATTGGTTAATAATCTAATTAAGTCACTTCTAGGTGAAATTTCCAAACACGATTTACGGGTCTTTGGGATCTCATGTATTCTAGCCTCTCCACCAAATTTCATGGCTAGAACACATTTGATGCTACAAAAACTAACACTCCCTCTTCGCAAAGGAATGTGTTCTAGTCTAAGTTGCACAAAACGGGGAAATAGGTACGAGTTTCCGAAATGGGCACGAGTACGAAACGTGACCCCCCAAAATTTTGGAAACTGGGAAACGCGAAT